>CABHPQ010161878.1:6034-54759 GCA_902168405.1 Peromyscus aztecus | reverse complement strand
CTGCTCGTGATATCTGCCTTCAGATTTAGAAGAGGGTGCTCATCTGCTCTTGATGGACTCACTTGTGGTCTGGGGCTGAGCTGGCTTGTGGCCATATGAGGTGAGGGTCCATGGCTCTGCTCCACACCCCTCCTCTGTATCCGAGGCCAGCATCTTTGCCTGGGCATCTTCTCATGGTGATGTCAGGAAGCACCTAACAAAAATCCTTTCTTCCTTGTGCTGCTGTTTCAGAGTCCAGATCTCATTGACCAAGGGAGACAACGGTTAGCCCCATGCCGAGGGAGGGGTGAAGTTCAGCTGATACACTGTCTTCCTCAGTGTATCGTGATGTCCGTGGATAAGAAAGAAGGTATCCAAGCCTCGCACAGTTAATCCCTTCATTAAAGCTTTACTAAGGAGATAGAAGTGGGGGGGTGGAAGGGCATTCTGTATGAGCCATGGGAGAAGAGATAACGCACCTGGTGGCCCACGCTGGCCAGAAACAGACTTAGACAGTGAATGCTGGTCTCTCGAGACAGGAAAGAATGACAAAGCACAGCATCCCGAGTAAAGGGTTTGGGACTGTCCTGGGGCAGCTTTCAGGAAGCAGGAAGTTAGAGCAGGGGCTATGGAAGTGCAAGCTGCGGGTTGCTGTCACACTTCGGTAGCATTTTAGTGAACCAACAGGACGTGCTGGGGAACATCAGAGGTGGTTAAGAGCCATCCTTGCCCCTCTAGAAGCCTCAAACTGTTAAGACCAAACCTTCTGGCCATCAGATGAACTCCTCTGTGTAATGGAGGGTCATCTGCTTTAGTCACTGGTGCTGCTGCTGTGGTGCTGGTCGTGAATGGTCACCACATCACAGCAATGTCTACCCCGCCACCCAGGAATGATGACTGACAAGACCCTGGCACATACACAGCGAGACAGCTTAGCATCACCCAGGCCTCGAACCCCGGCAGACCTGGGGTGTGCATGTCTTTGCTAAGCAGGCTGCGTCAGGGACAGCCTCTCCACCTTGGCTTCCTCCTCTCTAGTGTGGAAAGAATAACAGACACCAAGAACAGCTGCCAAAGCAGTTAAGTGTATACTCAGAGACCACGGGATTTTGGGACCACCCCTTTGAGCTTAGGGGGGTGGCAAAGCAAAGAAACTGGGGTACGCCTGACAGTTGGGAGAGGGCTCTGAGAGCCAGGACAGAGTTCTGGGGGAAGACCCAGAACTGGAGGATGAGAAGATGAGGCTAGCATTGAGTGGTCCCTCTGGGACCTGTCCTAGTTTGTCACAATTCCACAGACAACAAGTGCCTGATTACGATCGGGAATAGCCACCTCTGCCTGTTTGCTAAGGACAGTGCCTCCCCTGGGTGTCTCTGTCCCTCACAAACAGCACTGAGGTCACTACCTCCTCTAGGGCATTGCCTGACACTAAAGAGTGCCATTCAAACCCCTTCCTTTCTAGGAACAAGCCGATGGCTGAAACGGTTTTCCTGGGTCCCCGACCAGGTCCTGTTCGTCAGCTCGCCCAGTGTGCATGCCTCCAGCAAAATCCAGAGCAAAGAAATAATAAAATAATAAATAAAAACCCAGTGCTTTTACTCCTGAGACTAAATCACGAGGCACAGAGCAGGTACAGACGTCCCCGTGACCCACAGCCCAATGTGGCTGCTCTGACGTGCGTGTGACTGAGGTCACGGCTGACCGGTTGCCAGAGGTTCCTCGGTGACTGCAGAGATCGTGTGTCTTTGCTTTGCGGTTATGTAACTGCCTTGACTTGAAGGACTGCCTATACTCACGTGAGAACAGCCCCTGTCTTCCAGTACCAGTGCTGGGTCACAAGACACAGATCTCCGTGTGCCGGTTTCACATGAGGTCATTGACTGATGTGACCCATGACAGAAATGGAAAGCTGGCTTTCCTGGGGACCCTCCTTCACTCCTTCTTCTTCTCTTTAGCTCATCTGATTACAGTGTATCTGAACCCCTAATAATATCACCAACCAACCACATGAAAAGGGCAGCCATGAGTCTATGGGGCAACTCGGGGCCTCACTGCTCCTTCCTCTTCTTGTTAGTTGAAAATAATTCTTGAAGGGGAAAAAAAAGCATTTCAAAAAGAACTTTTCTTTTCCCAGAGATTTGAAGCAGGATGTTATTATGCGTCTTCTATTACATTAGGAAACTTTATTAAAACCATCTTTCTCTGGCTTTTTAAATCTGAGGCGTGTAGCACACTTGGCAAGCCCACAAATACCTCCATAATGACGAACAGAAATATATATGTGTTTGTAACAGGCACACTATTGTTCTTCTAAAATATGACCCCTTTTCTATACATTTTTCCTCCTGGCATCATGGAAAAACAAACCTTAGATCATTTTAAGATTTATCACCAGACACTTGGAATTCATGGGGTAAAATTGAGGCATGGGTTTCTCTTCCTCCTGATTTCTTTCAGCTTTCAGCCTGGGTCATTCAGTGTTCGCATTTGCTTAATTAAAACCCACATTTGCCGGTTGGGTGCTCCAGAAGGACTAGAAATCATTGAATTTACAAAGTGTGATTTCAAATTGTGTAGGAAGCTTTGATGGGTCCTCATGGGCGCTACAACAAGCCAGGCATACAAGAGGCTCTAAGATCTCACAGGAGGTTATACCCTTTGTCCCGGCATTTGATCCTTTTGTGTGGTTTAGATGAGTTCCCAGCATGCCAAGCGTCAGCCCAGTGTATCAGCTATCTGCTGCCTCAACAATGTGAGTGGCAAACAGGAAATCTCAGCTAACACTGAAGTGCCATTGGATCCCCAACTCTATGGGTCTCTGCTGACCTGGACTGAGTTCATACCTGGTCAGTGTGGACCGTCTAGACGGCTTCCACAGGCCTGGCTGGGTTTACTTACAAATGGAGGCTTGAAGAGGAGTAGTTTGCCTCTGGTGACCTCAGATAAAAGGATTGTGGTTCAACTCTGCTTCCTCTGACTTTTCTCAGACAAGCTCTCATGGCCGGACAGAGTTTCTGAACAGAGAGATAGAGCACATAAACACCTGCCTGGCCTCTCTGGCCTCGGGGGTGCTGATCCTCACTGGCTCCAGGCAGTCACCTGGCCAGCCAGACGTCAGAGAGGAAGAAGATTGTAGGCCAGATGGAAAGAGCTTGACAAGGAGGCAAGTGGATGGGTGGAGAGCCTTGCTTGTCCCTTTGCCACACTGTGCTCCTGAAGCCACAGGCACATGTCAGAGAGCAGCGGTGTGCAAGCCCAGAGGAGGAGAAACATTCTGGCCTGAGTATCTAGGAAGGCTTCCTGGTGGAGGTCGCAAAGCCAGATGTGCATCAAGACGTTGTGGCAGCGTCAAGGAGAACTGCTTCCACTTTGAAGCAGTGACCAGCAATACCAAGGGCTGAGCCTTCATGGTGACTCGTGCCTGGTGGCTCTGCTTCTTCTTCCTATCGTTTGGCAACCTCAGCACCCCTCGGGAGGAGGAGTTAGTTCCTCCTTCCTCCTGCTCGTGTTCCTCCTCATCCTCCCGTGTGCACAAATACAGCCAGACCTCACTAAGCCTTCAGCCCACAGTGCAGTTCTAACGTAGCACTGTGTAAGTGGGGATGGGATTTCAGGGAGTCTGTCTTCTGATACTGAAACCCCAAACTTCTCTAAGAAGTGAATCACTCCTGGTTTTCTGGGACTGGTCAACCCTGCGTGTGCCCTGGGTTGTCCTTTGACCCTTTGTCTTTAGGTTCAGGGAGAACAGAAAGTGAGTCTGGTAACTGGCTCTCATACAACCCAGGGCACACACAGGGTTAAATATTCATGGTGTTAGCTTCCACACGGCGTTCACCAGACACACGCGAGTGCTAGTTCACTTGTGGAATGTGGGTTTAAATCTATATGTGTACACCCCTGCGAAAGAGGACCGGGGCCACTAGGGAAAGGGGCCTTACGTGGATGGAAGGTGTGTAATGGAAAACCCTGGGGGAATTTAGGGGAAGGAAGGGGGTGGCGGGTGTGGGGGCAATGGGAGCCGGGGAGGACTGGAAGAGAGGGGTGAGTAAGAACCAGTCATAATGGCTTCCGTCCCTTCCCTCCCAGCTTTAAGATGTCTTTTTCTTCCCCTCTCAAGTTCAGATTGTGTTGCCCAGCTCATCTTGGGAGTGGAGCCTGCCTTGGTGTGTGGTTAACATAACCAGGGTCACATCACTAAAGAAAATGAGTCTCTCTGTGGTAGTTTGAATGAGAATGGCCCCCGCTGGCTCCTATATTTGAATACTTTTTCTCCAGTGGGTGGAACTGTGTGGGAAGGATTAAGAGGTGTGGTCTTGTTGAAGAAGGTGTGTGACTTGGGGTAAGCTTTGAAGTTTGAAAAGCTCACACCAGGCCCAGTTAGCGCTCTCTCTCTCTCTCTCTCTCTCTCTCTCTCTCTCTCTCTCTCTCTCTCCCTCTCTCTTTCTCCCCCTCTCTCTCTCTCTCCCCTGTGTTTCATGTTTGTGGATCAGATCTGAGCTCTCAGTCACTGCTCCGGCAAGGGTTGTACCTACCTGGCTGCTGCCACAGTCCGGCCATGATGTAACAGACGCTAACCTCCTGTTACTGTAACCTCCCAATCAACTCTTTCTTCTATAATTTGCTTTAGTCATGGTGTCTTTTCATAGTAATAGAAAAGTAACTTGTACACTCCCTCTCCCAGAAGCTATCAAATGCCAACGGCTTGTCAGCTCGTGCTGGTATTTGTGCCCACCTACCCCACTCGGTGCTGGAATTTCCTTTGACTGGAGCTCACAGAGGCCTTACGTGTGTTGTCACAACTGTTGTGAGTTCATATATGAAACTTCTCCGTTGTGTCTGGAAAACACCGTTTCTTTGATGTTATTGACACCCCTGGCTCTTAAAATCCTTTTATATCCTCTTCCACAAAGATCTCTGTGCCTTGGGAGGAGAGATGTACTATGTGTGTCCCATGTAGGGCTGAGCGTTCCATAGCCTCTAATTCCTTCCACATTAACCAGTTTGAGGGTGTAGAATATTCCTTTACACTGTGTGAATATGTGTCACTGTAATTGGTTTATATAAAGAAGCTGGATTGGCCAACAGCTGGACAGGATAAGGATAGGTGGAAGAGCCAAACTGAGAATGCTGGGAGCAAGAAGGGCGGAGTTGCCAGCCAGATACAGAGGAAGCAAGATGTGTATGAAATGGGTAACAAGCCATGAGTCACGTGGGAGAACTTAGATACAAAATATGGGTTAATCTAAGTTATAAGAGCTAGTTAGTAATAAGCACGAGCTATCAGCCAAACATTTATAATTAATATTGAGTCTCCATGTCAGTTATTTGGGAACTTGGAAGGTGGTGGGGAGGAGGCTGCCAACATTAGGGGGTTTCTGTGATAATTACCATCTACTACAAGGAGGAGCTTCTCTGATGAGGGATGAGGGATGCGCTGATCAATGGGTGTAGCTATAAGTCATTAAGAGTCAAGGCTGAGCATGGGCACAGATGATCTGAAGGAACAGTTCCAGTTCCCAAGTTCATGACTCCACATTTGCCCCTTCCACATCCCCAGTCTCACCTGCCTAGGAACACTCCCTGGCCTCTCCATGAAATTCACTGTTACCCTCTTCATGGCAGAAGGGTGGCCTCCCATCCACACAGATACCTTGCCTCCAGCTTTCCAGCAAAAGCAGTTGAAAAGAGATCCCCACGGCAGCCCAGGACCCCAGGACAAGCCAGCACCATGCTGCCTTCTGGGTCTCTTCAGGCTACGTGGACAGTGCACCCAAGTTCAAGGGCTTGCAAGCTAGGAAATTCTACAAAGTAGTAGGCATAGCCCCTCTGGTCCTCAAAGCTGAGCTACTCACATCCAGTGGGCTTCTGAATCACTTACTGCTTCATAGAACGTAACCCTCTGCAGTGTTTTCCCATGGGGGCAGCTGGCCCTTGTGCATCCAAATTCAGCCCTAAGGACTTCATGATGAGGTCCTGAGCGCCCCCTAACCACCACACCTCTCAGTACTATCACCTTGGGGTTAGGCTGTCTTCTGGGAAATATAGAAAGACACTGACATTTAGACCTAAGTAGAGATAATTGACAGGTGGATAGGTAGATTGATAGATATGTAGATAGATGATGATAAATGATAAATAGATAATAGATTGATAGACAACAGATAGATGGTAGACAGATAGATTGAAGAAAGAAACATAGGTAGATAATATTTAGATGATAGATTACAGATAATGACAGATAGTAGATTGATAGATGATATATAGATGACATTGATAATAGATTGGAAAAAGACAAAATAATAAATGATAGATAATAGATTTATAGGTGGCAGATAGATTGGTAGTAGATATATAAATGGAAGGAAGGAAGGGAGGGAGGGAGGGAGAGGGAGGGAGGAAGGGCATCTGAGGTGTTGGTAGTACTGTTACTACTATTTCCGGTGAGCAGGAATTTTTACATTTAGTTCATGTCTAAGGAGTGGACTCTGGTGGCTGATAACATTTCTCTAAGAAGATGCCCATATTTTAAGTCAGTTTAGAAGGGCTACACTTGAGGAAATATGAGATAAAATTTAAGCAAAATAAAACTGAAAATCATGCATGAAGTTTAGGAAAGCCATTGCAAAAGGAGAATGTAGGGAAAGAAACTGGGTCAGCAAGAGTTCAAAGTTCAAGCTAGAATCAAAACGTTGACTTGCAGATCTCAGATGACACAATGCCATTCACAGGTGCCAAGATAAACAATTGTGTGCACCACACATGAAGGGCACCATGAGCTACGATAAAGAAAAGTCCCCAAAAAGGGGCAGCGAGGTAGAGGTGATGCTGAAGGACACCAGAGAGCTGTGTCAGGAAAATTTTATAAGACATCAAGAAACAGGAGCAAACACAAGGATTTGTGAAAACCTCAACATCAGAGAATCTGGAGTTCTTTTAAGTTAATTCAAACACTTGACATAGCACCAAAAAAAAAAAAAAAGTACCAAATCTCGGTACTGGAAATAGACTGAAATTCTAAATTTTACTTTGAATAATGGAAGACACAAATAGCCAGGAAAACTCAACAGCGCAGCCTGTCCAGTTCTGCCTGACGACCAGAGAACTGGCAACCTGAGCAGTCCCAGCACTCTGCCAGGTTCACTGGCCCAGCAGAGGGAGGCACAGATTCTAGATTCTGGGGTGACTTAGTTTACAGTGTGGGTGTCACCAAACTGCAATGGAGAATCAATGTATTACTGGACCTGACAAATGGCCCATTTCCTGCGATAAAGTGGATGCATTCTCTGCTTGTGCTGCAGACCAAGGCCAATCCCACATAGATAAGAGAATAAAAGTAAGATAAGAAAAAAAAAATCAAATCTCCAGCAGGAAATTCTGCTGAAGGAGAAGGACCACCCAACTCTGATTCAAACCAGGAAGCCATGCGCTCCTTGAAAGTATTGAAAACCAGGGTGTGAAACAAGCCCCCGAGCTCCGCACGGCAGCAGAGCCGGGAAAACACAAGGCATGCCTTCAAAATAAATAGCCACCGTTCGTATCAGAAAGGACTAATTTTATGCAGATACAATAATAAGCATCCTCAAATCAAAGATGAAGAATGCAGTAGAGAAATGAAAAATGGGTAGAATTTGTAATCTAAAAGTACTTTTTTTTTCTAATTTATCAAAATACGCTCAAATCCATGAGCAAAATGAAACTGAGGAATCATTAACCCTTTGAGAGCCTTGTTTCTTGGGTCTGGGAGATGACCAAGGTTTGTATATCTCACCGTGCTGAGAGGAACAGCTACACCTGTGTGTGACAGGCGGCCCTGTGGCTGCAGACAGTCTTCAGGAAGTACATGCCCCAGTGTTCCCTGAAGTCCCCAAAGAGGAAGCAGAACTTCCCAGGAAAGTGTCATTGCAAGAGGCCACTAGAGTTCCTGCCCCACTGGACCCAGCAGGGCTGCCCCGCTAACACTGCGAGATCCCTGTGGAGGAAGCCAGTGCCCAGTGTCTCTCCTTCCCCTGGAACTAGACAGTCCCCTTGTCTTCAGACCTTGGCACCCCAAACTGGAGCCTAGAGAGCTGGCGATGAGCCAGCTGCTGGGAGCCACCTTTCCCAGCCTTGAGGGTCTGGGAAGCTCCATTGTCTCTCGGTGCCCATGGGAAGAACACGGCTGTCACTGCAGGGTGAACTGGGGACCAACAGTGAATGCTGCACTCAAAGCCCTTCCAAGACGGCATCCACAGGCGACAGCAGTTACTGTCATTATTCTGATGTTTGCTGTTTTACTGGCAAGAAGACTTTAACCCTTAAAGGCCTCTGGAGGAGGCCAGAACCAAGAGTGACCTGGTGCCGTGTGACTACGGGATTTCAGTAATGTTTTGAGAATGTCCTTGGGGAAGCTCTGAGAGGAGCCTGATGTCTGTGACTGCTTTGGGTGATATTTTGTTTATCCTCTAACAGATATTTTGTTTATCCTCTAACAAATAAAGCTTGCCTGGAGATCAGAGTGCAGATCTAGCCACTCGTCAACCCTAGAGGCCAGTCAGTGGTGGCACACACCTTTAATCCCAGCACTTGGGAGGAGGAAGCAGGAAGAGCAGGAGTTCAATGCCACCCTGGGCTACATGAGATTGAACCAGTCTAAAAGAGAAACAGAGCTGGGCAGGGGAAGCTCAGGCCTTTAATCCCAGCACTGGGGAGGTGAAGACAGGAATATGAGGCTGGAGGAGGCGAGAGCTCAGCCCCTTCTCAGTCTGAGGATTCCTAGAGGTAAGAACTCCAGTGGCTGGCTGCTTTGCTTCTCTGATCTTTTAGCTTTTACCCCCCTGATATCTGACTCTGGGTTTTTATTGTTAAGACCAATTAGAATTCATGCTACAATTGCTGGATGTGGTCAAGTGACAGAATGTATCCTAATAGCCAGAGATGTTCTGTCTGTAAGTCTGGACTCTTCTCATTGCCCTCCATAGAAAGTGACAGAGCTGGCGCTGTGGGTGGAGGCCTGAGGCTCACAGAATCTTCCTGTGGTACTTGTAGAATTCTTCTGGAAGTCTACCATGAGACCCTGAGGCCCATCAGTAGAGTCCCACTCTTTTCAGCTGCTGTAGGAAGTGGGTTCCCAGGAGACTGTGGCCATACCCAACATTTGACTCTTTCCCAGTTTTCGCCAGCCTCCTCCAGTCCGGGATGAGGACACAGGTCTTCAGCTCTGTCATGGGAGCACTTTCCAGGTACACTGTTCTAGAATTCACTCTGTAACAAGTCACCTAGTACTGAATGGCTGAAACCAGTGTTTGTCTCTCGATTTGGAGGCTTGTTGGGCCATTCAGAATACAGTGGTTAAGGGGGAAACAGTCCAGCACGGGCATAGCTCAGTCCATTGAGGGCAGAGGCAGAGGCTTCCGGGATGCTATGTTGTGCTGAAGGGAGGCTGATTTGAGATGCTGAGAGAGACTAGCCCTAGGGTTAGCCATCTGCTGCGGCTCCCCCCCCCCCCCCATGAGACAGAGAGACATGGCTCCATTTTTCTGGATGATTCCATTTCAATGATTCCATTTCAAGATGTGGTTCCCAAGCCCCGAACTGAGACCCTCCTGGATTGCCAACCACATCTCAAAAGGATAGAGAAAAGATTGACATATACAAGCGTTCTGAAGTAAATGCTCTGAGAACGGGAGGTCAGGTCCTGCAGTCATCCTCAGCAGGAACAAGCAGTGTCCAGCTTTCTGAGGCAGGATCATGAAAGAGCTGCTGTCTTAGAGCTCTGTAGGAGAAATGAGTATTGACTCAGCTCCCTGTGGAGTGGGTGTTTATGTAGGGTCTTACTTCCACATCCAGATGGTAGCTGGGTGAGAAGAGGGCTGGGAGTGGACTGAGGGGCAGACGTGTGGCCCTGCCGTTCTCCCATTTGATGATAGAGCCCAGCACTGGCCATCAGCATCCCCTCTGTCAGCTGGACCTCCCGGGTCAGCAGCCCCTTAGGGTTCTTCCTCTAGTGGAACAAGAACAGAAGGGAATGGAGGCCAGGCTCCCCAGATTGCAGAAGGAGGAAGCCACTGCTCCAGGCAGAGAAAGGGAAGCCACTCAGGACGGCAAACCCTGAGGTGGGTCATCAATACAGACCAAATGGACACAGAGAGCTGGCTTCTGGGAGTGAAGACATTCACTGGTTAGATTTTGCCAACTTAACACAAAGTAGAGGGGGTAACAGTGAGAAGAAGGAACCTCAGTTAAGGAATTGCCTCCACCACACTGGTCCATGGATATGTTCATGGGGCATTTTCTTGATTAATGATTGACATGGGAGGGCCCGGCCCACTGTGTGCAGTGCCACCCAGTGCCCTGAGTCATATAGGAAATCGGGCTGAGCCAGCCATGTGGTAAAGCCAGTTAGTAGCACTTCTGGCCTCTGTTCAGTTCTTGCCCTGGCTTCCCTAGATGCTGGACTATGGCCTGTAACCTTTTCCTGCCCAAATTGGGTTTTGCTGTGACGTGGATCACAACAACAGGAAAGCAAACTGGAACAAGTAAGGTGCTGGGTTCCGGAAGCTTCTAGAAGCATAGCTCAGGGATGGCCACAGCAGGTCTCTCACTGCAGCCTCCTGCTGTGACGGCACGTAGTCACGTGGTGGGTACATGGCGGGCACACAGTGGGCATGGCCACACACCACATTACTGTGATGTTCCAGACCTTCCTTCTCCAGCAGTTCCTTCCACATGCCCGGAGGTGAGCAGACAGCTTTTCTAACAACCAGGGCCTTCCTTCCAGCAGCCCAGATCTCTCTGTGATTGAAGAGATGTTCTTCTCACGACACAGCAGGAGCTACATGGACTTCATCTTTGACATTTTAGTTTCCTCATTTGTTTCTGCCTGAAAACATCACAACTTTCCGTCAAATAATACCTTCCACAATTCTGATATTCAGATGCTCTCCATGCCATTTAAAGGACTCAGCATAGATAAGCGCCATGGGGATTTAGACAATGATGTGGTGTCTGCAGCTCCTCACTTTGATCATAGGCTTCAGCTTCTTGATCAGGCACAGGGACCTGTGCACGGGTTCCTGCCAGCCTTTCTGACTAGTCCCCTCCAGAGGACTTGACCCAGCAGGCTCTCCTGAGCTGGCCCCAGCACAGTGGGATCACAGTTCCATACAGCACCCTGCGACTGCTTTCCACTGGCCTGCTGACACACATGACATTTGAAAAGACAAAGCTATAAATGACTAAAGTCCCCTCTGCAACGGTGTCAACCGGCCGGGGAGATGTGCTTCCGATACATGTCACTCTGCATTTGATCAGAGATGAAAGCGTCCCACTTTGAAATGAAAGTGCATTAAAACAGCTGTTTCCTGGGCCAAATGAAAGGCGGAGGAGTCTAGTGGGGATCAAGAGGGAGGCAGGGCCAGCCGGGGGGCAATCCTGCGGTTTAGGGGAGTCAAGAGCACAGGCATCCAATGATAAATCTGTGTTGGTTTAAACAGTGGATTCTTCTGCCACCCCAGGATTTGGGAAAGAATGTGGCTGTCATGATACCAAGCTCCATGTACACGCTAGGTGTCCAGGACCCAGAAAACAAAGGAGACAGGTTATAGTTTTTAACACATATACACAATTCTTGCTGGGCTTCTGTGAAGTATGTGATCCTCTTTATTTCCTTGAGAGAGACCCCTTTCTACGGCTCTTTGATTTGTAATCATTTTAGACTCGGAAAATCAATTGCTAGTGTGTAAAAGAACTATATGCTCATTACCACACCATCTTATGCCAAGTTCTGGACCTAAATTCTTATTTGTGTTTCTTAATAAACGTATTAAAAGAAATAGCTTTCACTGCTGCGTGAGGTTAAAGTCAATAGCTTTTAAAACTCTAAAATAAATTATTTGGGAGCCCAGACTGCATGTAATAATCAAACTGCAATCTTTCTTAAGATTATAAATTGGTACATTTACAAGATAATGCCTTGATTATTTTAGTTGTATCAAGGAGAGAGAACAGAAAAGAAGGACCCTTGATCACCCAATGCCTACAGCAATGTTGCTAACCCTTGGGAGCCTGACACAGAGTATACCTTGATTGTAAAATCTTCTCCACAGGGTCTGTGTTTGAACGCTTGGTCCCAGCTATTGGTGCTGTTTGGGGAGGCTGTAGAAATGTTGGGAAGTGAGCCCTTCCTGGAAGAGGTAGGTCACCTGCGTTGGTGTTGTGTAACACTATTAGTAGGGAGACATGGAAAAGTGTCAACTCACCCCAGATAGACAACCAACTCTAGCCCAAAGGAACAATGCCACCCAAGTCCAGCTGGGTGGACCAATTGATTCATCGGGGTTACTGATAGGATTATGACTAAGAGGACACTGACAGGGGCGTGGATGACATCACAAAAGCCCAGCCCAGCTTGAGTGACAGCTCATGAGAGCTGAAACCCTAAAGCCCTCTGTCTGACTTACAGGATGCTCACAGGCAGGAAAGGATCCCATGGGGGACAGGGGGCCAACAGGATGGGAGAGCTGTGGGAGGGGACACCCGAGAGGTTTTTGAAGTAGTGAGGAGGAGACAGGAGGTAGCTTGGGTCAGGTGTCATGAGAGTATGGTCTTTCAGGATGAGATGGGAGAACACCTTCCTGAACACACAGATGGACAGTGGTGTCCTGCAGTCCAACCCAAGTCTCTGAATAGATATGCCATCTGGGTGTGGGTCTCAGAAGAGGAAAGGAAGGGACATTTGTCAGTTGACACCAGCAGACCCAGTAATGACCGAGGAGATCTCTGCAGGGTGACAACCTGAGGAGAGGACAGGGAAGGAGGAACAGGGCCAGGGGGCCATGGGAGGGGTACACAAAGAAAGGCTGAGAGAGTGGGAGCATGCTAGTTAGCAGCCGAAGAAGAGAAGCCTTTAGCCATTTAGTCAGGTCCCAGTATGGTGTGACCAAGGAAACAGGCTGTAGGGGAAGATCGGAACAGAGCTCACACCATGGATTTGTGTGATGCGGCTGGGAGAGCTGTCTCGAGGTGCACAGCACACAAGTAATAGGCAGCAAGAAGAACAAGGAACTGAGCCAGCTTCCCCCCCCACACACACACCCTGGGGTCCCCCAGAGCCATGAGCTCTACCTCCTGGCTCCACTCAAGAGTGTCCAAAGCAGGAGCAAGGTCTAAGAGTGGTGTCATGTCTCTGGAAAGTCTGAGTTGTTCCTTTGTGGAGCAAAGTTGACACAGGGTCTCCCCCAGGCTGGCCTTGAGCTCACAATGTAGCTTAAGATGAGCCTCCTGCTTCTACCTCCTAAGCGCTGGGAAGACAGAGGTGGACATCTGTACCAGGCTTCTGGGTTGCTTTTCTGAGTTATCTCTTCCACCCTCCTCTGGCTCTTTCATGGGCATTTGAATGATGGACCCATGGCAGTAACTGAAATAACTCCAGGTCACTCACACAGAAGATAATAAATATGAGGAACTATCCATTTAACTCACAGAAATTAAGATTTAATTGGGGGAAATTAGGACAGTCAGAAACATTCTCTGAGCCCTGTTGTGAAGATCCCTGGTGCCAAAAGTTGACAGAAATGAGACAATTAAAAAAGATGCAGAAGTGGAGGGTACCTAAGATGAAATGGGAGCTATCTGTAGAGAGCTTGCAGCCGCAGAAGCTTCCAAACGAAGAATTCAAATCCAAGACGATGGGCCAAGACAGAGTGACTCCACTGCTCAAGTACCAGGAAGCCTGCAATCTCCTAGGCTGACCTGGATGGTCTGGCTTTGTATGTTCATTAGCCATGCACGGCTCTCTCCTGTAGTCTGTGGATCCGCCCAGTCAGGACCCTGGGGCTGTAACAAGTCAGGAGTGCCGAAAGCCTGTCTTCCTCCCCACCCACCTTGCCAAGTAGACAGAGCTCATGGTTCTCATCCTGTATGAATATGACTAGGTGATTTGACTGATCCCATCAGGGCTCCTCACATTCTCACTGATAGATGGGTTCTTGACAAGTTGCTCATTGCAACAAGTGTTTAGTAATGTCTCCCCCAAATGTCTGCAGATCGTGAGCAGCTGTATGCTGGAGATATGTTAGAATGTGCTGGGACAGCTTCAATGTCATCTAACCTCCATCAGGAGATGGAGGCTGGACACGCCCTTCTTCAAATACACCCAATGGTAGTCAAGTCCACACATGACTGCAAAGGTTCCTAGTTCACTTATGAACAAATATTGACACAGAGCCTACTGTGTGCTGAGCTTTAGGATGATCCATGAGCAAGGTGGACACAACCAGGCTAGTGCACCCAGGGCTGGCAGAGCCACATCCCAAGACTTCAGTCACCAGCAGTGACTTTCCATCCAGCAATCTTGCTTCTGCCTATGCAAGGCAGCACTGTACATTCTGTGCTGCAGAGAGCACATAAAGCTTGTAGCTGATCTGCATGCAAGGTTGATGGGAGCTGGTTGACCTGAAATGCCCTTAACCCAAGTAATGCTTTAAAAAGCAAGGATGCTTTTGAAGCTTGGGTCCATTGGCAAGGGCTGCAGGTGGCATATAATGCATTCTTTGTAGGTGTGACTCATAACCTCATGACCTCATGCCACCATTGCTGTTGTTTCTCGCTTCCCTCTTCCTGGGCCCTGGGCATTCTCAGGGACCCATAGCTGGTGTCAAAACACTCTGGGACATCACTCCTGTGATTTTTTATCAGCTCTCTACTTGATTATATAAAGACACTCCTAGGGCAGTAGTGAAATGCACCTTTAGGTGCATTGGTGAGGGCTTTTCCAGACAGGGTTAACCCAAGAGGAGATCCACCCTGGTTGTGGGTAGCACCATCCCATTCCCCTCTCTCAGCCTCCTGATCTGCATCGTTGTGAGAAAGCTCCCTCTTCCAAAGCTGTGGGCAGCTCTTGCTGACACACCTTCCCACCGTGACTGACTGTACCTTCACCCTGTGGGCCACAGTAAACTCTCCCCTCCTCAGGGCATTTTGTCATCAGGAATTTGGTTATGGCAACAGGAAAAGTCACTAAGAGGCAGGGGCCAGAGGACAGGGAGAGGGAGCTGGCAAGGTTTACAGTTGGGGTAACTTTTCCCAACCTTAGGTCCTACTACAAGTGAGGAATGGGGTAGAGAGTCTGGAAGGGAGAACTTCCACTGATGCTTGGGGATGAGGTATGAGTGCAAGGTGTAAAGACGGTATCCAGAATGCAAAAATGGGAAGCAGTGTGTAATGAGAGCTTTGTCTTCTGCAGCATGTGCAAACATGGTACAACCACCACGTCACCAGAACACCAGTCTTTCCTCCCTTAACAAGCAGCATAGTTTAAAAGGCAGCATATACTTCTATTTGATATTAAAAATTAAGCTTTTATTGAATGAGGTATGGGGATGAGGTAAAGGCCAGGGCACAAAATGTTGATATTTGAGAAAGGGGGGTCATGGCTGAAACATGCTGCAGGGCCACTTACAGAGGACACTCTTGGCTTCCTCATCAAGAGTCCCTTGTGGGCCCCAAGTGGGCAGCATTCGTCAAGGACTTGCCTAGAAATATCCAACCCCTGGCTAGTACACACAGTACTTCACTGGTCCTAAGGCACACTTCCCTCTATAAATGCAGGCATGCTTCATCTGTGAATAGCGGGAAGCCTGGGGACTCGGCTAGGTTTGCATGAGGGTCCCAAGAGAGCTTGGTGTGTTGAAATGTGGAGCCACCCTACAGTGGGAAAGACTTCAGCACTGCTGAGAGCTCTGAGAAAACCCCATTCCACTGCAAGCATGGTAAAGCCATGGCTTACCCACAAGCTTTGTAGATGACACACTGAGGCTGTTAATAATAATGGCATGTGGTTTCCAAGGGAGCCGATGCAATCCAAGTTGTATTACTAGAGGTATCAACTCCAGGCCAAAAAAAAAGTATCATTTTAAATGTTTCTCTTTTCTTCTAAAGATAAAGGCAGTAAACACAACATTTGAGAATGTAGATTCCAGAGCCAACTGACCTGAGTTCAAATCCTAGTCCACACAGAGAGAGAAAGCCCAGCCCAACGTAATAAGCTAAAGTTAGAAGATGAACACCTTAACTGAGAAATTAATAAACAGATGGGTGTGTGGCCCCCGAGAACTTCCGGTTTTCAATTTGCACTGGCCAAACTGTGTGTCTATGTGTTTGGAAACGTGTCTGGCTGGCACATGACTCCCTCTTCTAGAACAAGGTCACACAGGGGTCATGCCAAAGCCGAAACAGGTGGATCCAGCAAGTGTGTCCCTCAGTGTGATGGGTGGGGAGTATTCTGACTGCATACAGATCAAGAATTTTGATGACTTCTGTCTTTTCCAATGATAGATGACATACGCCATGAGTTCACTCCCAGGAAGGGCTGCAAGCATGTCAAAGCAGTCTCAGATTACACAGCTTGTCTCACAGAGCTGGATGTTGGGAGTCCAGGGCTGAGGGGTCAGTATGGTCAGCTGTGTGGGAGTTTGTGTAGGACCACCTGCTCTATTCCTCATCATGCAGGTTGGGTTCTTTTCTATTTTTGTCTCATAGACTCACAGCCTCACCTCTGCCTTCATCTTTACCTGACACGCCCCATGTATCTATGTACAGATGTCTCCCCTTTTATATAAGCACACCGGTCACCTTGGATCAAAACTCACAACAATGACTTCACTTTGATTTGATTTCTTCTCCCAAACCCCTGTACCTCCTAAGGACTGTAGGCCAGAACTTCACTGGGGGGATTTGGGACGATGGTATAGTGATGTAAGTCACCCCCCAGTAGAAAGTGACCTTATAGCTTTATTTAAGCCTTCCTGGAAGAGCACCTTTGCTCCAAGAAAGTGACAGTTTCCCATCTAACCGATTCTTGGAGACAACGGTGTTCCGTTGGAGAATGGGGTTCGTGGAGTACATGCAGAAAATCATCCTTTGACGAGCAATGGGACAGGAGCAGCCCTTCCTGATGGTCAGAGACCTACACTGCTCAAGTACCACAGGAGCCCTTAGTTTCCCACTAAAGCTGTGGGAATGCAGAGCCAAAGGCCACAGCTAGGCATGTGGGAACAGATAGGAGGAGCTGAAGAGTATCTCAGAGTGCTGCTTATCTAAAGGATTCAACATGTAAGCAAGAGGAAAGAGACGATTCTTCCTAACAAACCATTCCAGCTGATGGTGTCGAGGAACAGAGGACAGAGCCGTCATTACAACATCTCCGAATGACAGGAAGGGAAGGACCAACAGCATGTGTCATGTAGCTGCGGAGTCGCTCTGCTGAGGATGCCAGGGGTCTCATATTGTCTTTTATTTCTGGGAAGTAGAGCTAAATCTTCCTGCCCTGCCCTTGGGCTGAGCCCAACAGCTTGTTTATAGTGTTTAGACTGTAGAAAGTAGTGTGACACCTCTACAATATGATATCCAAATAAGTAGACAGGCAGGTGACAGACCAGGCTTATGTCATGTACCAGACATGTGTCACCTGTACGCCTTCTTCCCAAACATCTATAGCATCATCTAATGAAAGTACCTGACAGTGCCAAGGCGAGGCTTATTCCACAGAACACCTGCTCTGCCCGGCCTCTTCAAGAACAGAAGGGGAACACAGCAGGAAGGTAAGGGCCTGAGAGGGGTGGTGATGTGGGTGAGGTGGTTGGTACTGGCTGTCAACTTGGCAGGTCTAGAATCACACAGGAGAGACAACTCTGGGCATGTCTGTGGGGGAGTCTCTAGATTGGGTTAAGTGGGGAGGGTAGACCCACCTGAAATGTGTGCTGCATCATTTCACGGGCTAGAGTCTTGGACTGAATAAAGAGGAGAAAGAGAGCTGCGCACCAGGGCTCATCACTTTCTGCTTCCTGAGCACAGACACAGTGTGAGCCTGAGTTATGTCACCATGCCTTACTGCCATGGCAGACTGGACTTCTAACTGGAAGCCAAAATCATCTCTTCCTTGAGTTGCATTTCTCAGGAATTTGGTCTAAGCAATGAGAAAAGTCACTCATCCACAAAATTGATACCAAGAAGCAAGGTTGTTGTTGTTGTTGTTGTGATGAACCTGAGCAGTGGTTGTGAAGCCTTTAGAACTGATTTGTAGGGGGAAAGTGCAAGTGTTCGGAACTCTGAGTTAGAACTATCCAGAATGCTGTGAGCAGAGCTTAATGGAGCTTCCAGATGGGAATTTGGAAGACCGGGATGCCGAGAGAAACCTGGGCATTGGAGGCACAATTCATTATGTTTCAGAGTGAATAGGACTCTACTGGGAACTATATGAGGGGCCTGGATGTTATATTTTAGCAAAAAAAAAAAAAAAGTGGAGGGGGGAGGAAGGAAGAAAGAAAGAAAAAAAGAAAGAAACCTGACTGTATTCTGCCCATGTCCTGAGAATTTTCATGAGGCTGAATTCAAAAGTAATAAATTAATTTGGTGGAGGGAAAAAACCTCAAGACAAATAGCATCAAGGCTATGTCATGGTTACTGCTGTTGTCCAGATGTAGAGTGAGACAAATGGAAGAGAAGGAAGAGGAGCAGCAGGAGGAAGAGGAGGAGGAGGAGGAGGAGGGGGAGGAGGAGGAGGAGGAGGAGGAGGAGGAGGAAAGTGCTGTTTGGCTTGGGCAGGAGTTTAAAGTTGCAGACCAGGCTGGTCCTGCTCTGCACTGGTACAATGGGTTGGGTCCTCTGAGGGCAAGACCATATCCACTGAAGGCTCCAACTCGTGGAAGTCAAGAGACTGTGACAACCACCCTGCAGAGGTTCCCTCCTCAAAAATCATCTGTTGAGAGCTCCATTGCCCTCCACCAATGTCTAAGCCAGAACCACGGAACAAGTGGAGGACTGGTCAGAGGAAAGACACTGATGTCACCTAAGAAGCCGAAGAAGCATTTTTAAAAAGTTCAAATCATACAGGAAAGGGTACTGGGGGACAAGTCTTTTCTATAATACCCTACCCTAAATCACGATGGGTGTATAAAGAAACAGAGGAGCCGTGGAAGGTTAGAGTCAGCCTGAAAGGCACAGAGAAACCTGTGCAGATCTGATGCAAGGAGGGTGGGCCACATCCCAGTCGGCAGAACTTGGCAGTGCTGTCCAGGTGGTCCTGGTGTATCATCACAAATGATGGAAGAGTGAGGGATCGTGGGGGCTTGTACCAAGATTCTCGAAGGCTGCTTAGGGAAGGCAATGGAGCTGGAGTTGTAGTGGAGACGCCAGGATATCGGGTATGCCAGAACCATGGAATATTGTTTTTCTCTCTGTTGCTGTGGTAAAGCACCTTGGCCAAAAGCAGCCTAGGGAGGAAAGGGTTTATTTGGCTTACATTTTCAGGCTTTGGTCCATCATTTCAGGGAAGTCAAGACAGGAACTCAAGGAGCTAGTAATCTCACATCCAAGGTCAAGATCAGAGGGACATAAATGGAACCTGGCTCGTTCGCTTTCTCCATGCTTATACAGTTCAGAGACCAGCCTAGGGAATGGTGCTGGTGAGACATCCTACATCAGTTAACAGTCTAGAGTGTAGACGCTGAACAATTCCCCACAGACATGTCTGTCCACTAACCAACCTTGTATAGGCAATCCTTCAACTGAAGCTCTCTTCTCAGGTGATTTTAGATTGTCATAAGTTGGCAATGAAAAGCTAATTCTCCCCGCTGTCCACCGGGAAAGCTGCAGTCACCGAGAGGTGTCAGTTACAGAGATATTGTGTGTGCTCTGGTTGCAGTCCTGGAGAGATGTGGCTTTCCAAGCCAAGCCTACTGGAGCCCAGACAATCCCACCATGAGCTCCAGATGTAGAGCTGCAGGGCTTGGTGTCTGCCCTTCTATGTTTTGCTTTTGCATTGATTTGATCATTCTTTGCTATGCCCACATGGCATTTTCCCCTTTGCCCTTGTGTGTTGGAAGTACATAACTCATTTTATCAGAGGAGACTCTGTATTTACACTTTATAACAAGGTCGGAACTGCTAAGGACCATAGAGACTTTTGAAGTTGGACTTAATGCATTTTATATTGTACGATGGCCATGATGGGTGGATGGTTATAAAGTGGTATGCTTGGGTGTCAAGTTGATGATGGGTGGAGTTGTGATGGTTAATATTTATTGTCAACTTGACAAGATCTAGATTCATCTAGAAGACAAACCTCTGGGCATGTCTGTGGGGGAGCTTCTCTATTGAATTAATTGAGTTCGAAAGGCCTACATTAAATGTTGGTAGCATTCTGCGGGCTGGGGTCTCAGACCGCACAAGAGAAGAAAATGCGCTGAGAAGTGGCATCCATTGCTGTCTGCTTCCTGACTGTGGATGCGGCGTGGCCAGCTGCCTCCTGCTCCTGCTCTCATAACTCCCCTCCATGATGCAATGTACCCCCTTCAAACTGTGAACCTGTAAGCTCTTCTTCCCCACATTTGATTCCACCAGGTATTTGATCATAGCAATGAGAGAACTAACTAGTACAGGAAGGGAAGTAGAAAGACAGACATAGGTTTAAATAGCTGAAGCAGGAGAGAAACAGTTTGGGGGAGAAACAGACCCACAGGAGACAGGAGGGAAAATGGTGATTATGGTCAAGGTACAATGATATCTATGAAAATGTCATGACAATAAAAACAATAAAAAAGAGTGCTCAGGGACTGGATTGAGAGCCTAGGGAACAGGAAGTCATACTCTTTCCTCCCACCATCCCTCCCTTCCTTTGTTCCTTCCTCTCTTCCTTTGTCATTAATGTTGAGAAGTTATAAGGAATCGTGAAAATTGATGGAAGGGTAAAGAAATGGCCATGCTTTAGCTTTAAACTAATATAATAGTGTATTTTACACCATAAGGAAAGAAGTAGGTTCAGAGTGGTAGAGTAGAGATGGAGATAGATGGAATGTAAAAAAAAAAAATCAACATTACTGATTGATCAAATATTTCCGTACGAAATGGAAGGGACTGAAATTAAGTGGTGCTGGCTTGTTAATTCCCTTCACTCTAAGCCAAAGCATGTGAGTATGCCGAACAGTTCTAGAGACTCTGTAACAGCTCGTTCCCGTGGTATAGATGGGATTATGCACACTTAGCATATGTGGAACCTTGCACACAGCAGACAGAGGCAACACGCCCAGGATCACCGAGTTCTAGTTATTCGATAAACAGTGAAGTCGGGATTTGAAGCCAGGAGGTCTGTCCCGGGAATCTGCTCTCTCAAGCCCAAATGATACTATTTTGATTCTAACTACACAGTTGGCCAACCACTAGAGATTACATTTCTCAGATTACAGCTTCTTTGCAAGTGATGTGTTCTCATGGGTGAGCTATAGGCAGCGGTATGAGAGTAGGAATTATATATGCCACTCCTGGATGCCCTATTCCTCTCTGACAGATGATGAATATCCCTCCCCTTTTGCACATTACTGTTCCTTCTCAGAATAAACCTGCTCCTCCACATGACCCATCTTTAAAATTATAAATTAGTTATCATTTTCTCTACCATATCTAAGTAACCACCTAGACAAATTCACTTCCCTCATGATTCACAAAATGATCTGCTCTTTCCTCCAAAGCATGAGCCACATTTGGGGACAACACTCATTTATCATTGAATCCGTCTGTTCAATGACTGCCTCTTTTATCACATCATGATATTCTTAAAAGTACTTCTTAGGTTTTTGTTGTTGAGGTCCAAAATTTAGCTCTTACCACATGCCTGATACGCTGTTTTATGACTGTATGGTTACTAATGGGAAGACTTGAATGTAACCACAGTCACAAAACAGTGTTTAATCTGTCATGACAGAAGAGAACCACAGACATCAGAGTGGAATTCTGGAGGTTGATGTTCACCTACATGACAGTTAAAATCTAGACATGGTGGGTTGTTGTGTAGCAGAAGCACACAGCAGGACCTTTGGCCAAATGTGTGCACATTGCTCCAAACTTTGTAGGCTCAAGTCTTCACATTAACATCTCGGTGCCTACTCTGAGGAATTTCTACTGGAGTCCTACAGGTGTGAGTCCTTTGAGTCTCATTTTATGGGAAAATACTACTGATGTTTCTTCTTATGTGTTGAGGGGAAAAAGGGATTCTTTTGAAAGAAACTCTGAAATAAGAACCGAGGAAGTTCCCTTAAGTAGAAAAAAATAAAGGCCTTGGGATTCAGTGCTAAGAATTCTAAACACAAGAGGAAGTGAGGTGTTCGTGTGTGAGGGAGAAATGAAGATGTGTTTGGTCTAATAATTCAATGTAAAAATAAGTTGATTTATAAAAACAGCTAAAAACCTGTGACTGTTAATGACAAAATCTCAGTTGAATCCTAAGCGTGAAATGAGTCAATGAGCATGAAAACCAGAGCCAAAGACACGTGTGACATTAAAATTAAATATCCCAGGGCACGGGGCAGAGTGCCAAGAGTTGCTGTGGGTGAGATACTCTTCACGATGGGACTTATTCTGATCAGCAAATAGAAGAGCAAGGCCTGTCACCTCTGCAAACTAAGTCAAAAGACCACAAAGAAGTTACAGCCAGTGGCCATCCCCTGAACGGCATTGACAGGACATTCCTATGAATGAGCTGGCTTGTGTAGTGAGTTTCCTCTTCAATAGAGGCAGAGAAGTAGATGGAGGGTTGGCCAGAGCTCATGCCTGGCTGGTGGCAAATTTCTAGGTCTAGGTAAACTGGGGTCTGTCTCATTCTCAGATGTTCTACATTCTACCTGGAGCTTAGGGTGAACCAAGATTTGGTGTCTTACAGCTGAGGTACCATGGTGGGGTCTCAAGGTGTCTAAGGTAATGGAGAATCCCCTCCCTCCATGTGCCCACCCACAGAGAATGCAGAATCATTCATGAGTGGTTCTCACTCTTCATCCAAATCCTCAGCTCACAGGATCTAGACTCTCCTAGCAGCTAAACCCCTGAGCATATCTGTGAGAATTTTCTAGATCAAGGTGATTAAGGTGGGAAATGTACCCTAAATACAAACTGCAACATTCTATAAGTTGAGGTCCTGGACTGAGTGAAAAGGAGAAAGTGAGTTGGGCACCGGTGTCTGTTCGCTGCTTCCTGACCGTGTGATCAGCTGCCTTACCCTCTCTAGCACCAGGGAATCCATCCCTTCTTAACAAGGAGCCCAAACAATCCCCCCTCCCTGAGGTTTTCACCATGAGAGTGGTAAAAGTAACTAACACAAGAACATTCTAAATTCACTTCCTTTTCTCCATTTGTCTGTGGGTCAGAAGCATCCCAGAGCCGCATACTGCTTCAGGCTTCCTGACAGATGCTAGTCTGTATGCGGCACTCAGAGGCTGGTGTGGTTTTGACCCACCTAGCTGTACTCAAGACTCACAAACCTTGGCATGCCTCTGAGGTGAGAAAGCTTAGCGGAGCCCTGGCAAGGCGTTCCGGCTGCGTTACCATTGTCCTCCAGAGGATTTGTCTCTAAAGCTGTAATTTAAACATTGCTAAAGCACTGTGCTTCGTGCCTCGTTAGAAGGTAATGAAAATTCACAGAAACTCCGAACCCGCATTTAGCACTTATGTTCCAGCGTGAAGAGGAAGCGCTTGGCAACCTGCTAACATTTGACACAGTAACTGAAAGGTAGGGTGGGCTACCAGAGGGAAGAAACAGCTTTGGCTTTGCCCAATGGGAAAGACTGTGGGATGCTGAGCCTAAAACCCGAGTTACTCAGAACTCAAAGGCGCCCATAATCATTGAGAAGTAGCTGCTGAAAATAAGGTTGATATCAAATTTGTGCCTCAGGTCATCTGAGTCTATCCTACCCTATCCAGAAAATCACCCCCAAGATTAGGACGTTATTTTATATTGTCATATTTCTGGAATGCAGTCCTCATCACTTGCAGGGACCACACACTCCCTACTACTGAGGTGTCTTACAAGCCATGAGCTGGAGACCATGCACTGGTTTGTCAGCCTCAGTTCTTCTTCGGTGGGTTCAATGTGCTCAGCAGAGTCTGAGATAACCACGTAGAGGTGTCTGAAAAAGTCAGGAATTAGGACTAGAAACACAATGAACGTTTGATATCCACGGCTTTTGGGTGAATTCTCCATTGGCCCCATGAGTGTCACAGAAAGCTCTGAGGACATTGCATCATGACCCAAGGTTTAAATTAAAACCCTGAAAGACTTAAGTCTATGAAAGTCACCAGAGAGCACATAAGAAGTCACGTGACATTTTCTGAGCCTCAATCTCCTCCTGATCTTGTACGAATTCTCGTAACACAATCTCAGGACTTTGACCCATAGATTAACACAGAACTGTTACAAAGATGAAGTAAAGATACGTATTCTGGCCCCATCTACAGTAACTGACCACACTGAGCATCATATAAAAGGTGTTTGTTGTGGTTTGAATGTGAAATGCCCTCCACAGGCTCACGTGTTTGAACATGTAGACGCTAGATAAGACCACTGTTTGTGGGGAGGTTCTGAAACCTTGCAGATGGAGAGCCTTGCTGGAGGAAGCAGGTCATTTGGGGCAGGCCTTGAGGTTTCCTATCCCTATCCCATGGCTGCTTTCTGCTTCATGATATGAGCAAGCAACCTCCTATAATAGAGGAGTGCCCAGCCACTCCTGACCCCATGCCTTCCCAGCCATCATGGACTGTGCCCTTAAACTTAAAAAAAAAAAACAAACCCTTATTAAGTGGCTTCTTGTCAGGTATTTTGGGTCATAGCAATAAGAAGGTAACTAATACTCCATCAACTGCAAGATTTTGTTAACTAGATTACAGAATGATCGCAAAGGGAATGCACAAAGAGAAGGAGAGCCACAGGAAGCATGGACAGAAATATACTTGAAGGCCAAGGCAGGTTTCAGTGCCGCTCACAGGGAGACTGAAAACTCACTTCCACAGTGCTGCTGACAGCACCGACAAAGTGCCTTTTATCCCGTGCAACCCACAGCGCTCTGTGGAGGAGAACACCGGCTGAGAACAAACATTAAGTAAAGTAAGACGTCGCTGCGCCGTGCGTACGCAGATGGAGACTCATGGGAACTGGCCAAAAGCTTGTCAAGACTTCAACATGGCTTGAAAAAAAAAAAAAAAAAACCCTCCCCCAAATCCCTTAACTACACAGTTTTAAAATAAATTCTGACACTTTTCTTAAACAAGGGCTGTGTCTACAACAGATCTGACTTTCAGTATATCTTATGCACTCAACTGTCTGCAATCAACTTCACCCTTCACAAAATGCCGTGTTTTTTCATAATGAGTAATCACCGCATTCTTCAGCGAGCTCGACCACACTCTGCAATTTGAGAGATCCTGATATTTTCCTAGAGATCTTTTCGTCTGTATCACTCAGTTCATAGAGGCAAACCTTCTCACAGAGGGGCCACAAGCCAGCACTTGACTTCATTTACTTTCCCCCACATATTTCAAGTATTTATAACCATTGAAAAAGAAACAATCACTTTGTATTTGTGTGTTGACAACCAAGCAGGACAAATAAGAAATCTTTGTCACAGTTCTTCAGCCCTCCTCCGTAGGCTCCCAAAAGGAGGCAGACTGCTCCAAACACAATCCCACGACAAATTAGTCCAGAACTCCTCTGTGAGAAGAATAAACTGTTCTCACTTCCTCAACAACTACAATGACCTGTGACTAATGGAATCTCTGTGGAAAGAGGCTAGAGTTCCCTCCACAGGGAAATGTGTGTGCGTCTGCTGCCAGAGGGGCTTTGTGCAAAGGCTTCCCTCACTGCTGCTCGTGTTCACAGGCACGCAGCAATGTGTAAAGATGGGGGGGGGGGACTTCCACCTCTCCTCCCCGTGGAGGGATGTTCGCAGTCAGAATAAGAAAGCAGCTCTCCACTCAACAAATAGTTAATGCCTTCCATGATACCTTCACGCCTTCCTCCTCCTTCCCTCCCTCCCCGCAGTTGCTTGTAGCAACTATTTCTGGCATGGTGAAGCATTCACACTAAAAATATGGTCATGTTTAATAAGACCCCAGTAAGGGGAGAGAGGGGGAAGGAGAAAGGAGAGAGACGCTGATGGCGACTTTACCTTTGGGTTTTAAATCAAATCCAGAGATGGAGCATTTCTGCTTCTCTGATGCTTTTGTTTGTTTGTTTATTATTTGTCTACAGCTACATTCTAACTGAAGCAGAGGGGGGAGAACAATTCAAGCTATTAATCAGCTTCACAGTAAAATCAGCCAAGGGGAAAAACAGCGAACAAGCACCCTGAGTCACCACTGTTTCAACCCCAGAGCACCTTGCTCACCCTGGCCCAAAGTCCCCTCCATTTTCTCTGGTGTGTCTCGTGGTCTCTGTGTTCCTTATGGTAGCACCAACTTCTAGGGATAATCTGAGCATCTCAGAAACTCTGCATCCAACTCTAGTGTCTCCTCCCCACCCCTTCCACCTACCTACAAGGCCAGGACTCAGACCAAACAAACCCTCTCCAGGGAAGTCCTGCAAACAGTAGGTCTTCTCCCAGGGTGCATTCAGAATCATTCTTAATTTCTAAGAAACAAATCTGTTACCATTTGAGTGTGAAATGTCTCCACAGGCTCTCAACTTCAAATATTTGATCCCTAGTCAGAGATGCTGTTTGGGAGGTTGTGGAACCTTTAGAGCAGGGTTCTCAACTTGTGGGGTACAACCCCTTTGGGCGGTGGTCAAATGACCTCTATACAGGGGTCCCCTAAGACCATTAGAAAACACAGATATTTACATTAGATTCATAACATAGCAAAATCGCAGTTATGAAGTAGCAAAGAAAATAATTTTATGGTTGGGGGTGGTAGGTCACTACAACACGAGGAACTATATTAAAAGGTCGCAGCATTAGGAAGGCTGAGAACCACGGCTCTAGGGGGTGATGCTTGGCTGTGGGAAACCACTGGGAATGGGACTGAGGTTATAACTGACCCTACTTCTGGCCCAAGCTTTCAGCTTTCTGGTCTACCAAGATGTGATCAAGCAGCCTCCTATTCTTATTGCCACAGCCACAAGCCACTCCCAACATCATGAATAACATCGTAAACACCGCCATGACTTCTTAGCCACTAAACTGTGCTCCAAAACCAAGTCTTCCTCCCGAGCAGTTTCTTGTGGATATTTTGTTGCGGTTACAAGAAAAGAAACTAGTGCAGAGACCTTCTCCTGCCTTGTCTCCCTCCTCCTCTCCCTGGTCCCAGCAGGAGGAATGGCTCTCCAAGTCAAGCTGTCTGTCCTCTTGGGAAGGGTAAGTAGCAGCCCGCATGGCCTCCCCAGTCACCACGGCAAATACAGTCACATCCTCACGGCTCTGTGCTGAACAGCTGTGATGCAGACAGTGGGACAATCGAGCATTAATAATGAATTTGCTTTGACAAGGGCTTCTTTCTCTCTTCTGCTATTCACACTCCATCACCTTAAGTACCAGCAAACAGCCCACAGCATTGCTGAGAAACTCCACCAGGAAAGGGATCGGCAGGAGAGAAGAAGGCAAAGGGCTTCCAGACAGATGAGGTGGTGGACAGCAGGAGGGTGATGAGCGAGATCACCCTGCATGCCCTCACCAGTGGGCATAGTGTATAGTGTGTATAGGTGTCTGAGCTGACCCTCTGCAGGACAGCGTGTCCCCAAATATTCCAGTTACACTACGGTGAGGATGCCTGAGCAATTTCCACTGGGTACACTTCAAACCATCCACTTCCCAGGAGCAGAAGGATGAGTGGAGAGTGAGCCACAGAGACACAAAAGCCCCTGAAAATGGGACAGAGGCTGGAGAAGGCAGACTTCCATCACTTTACAATAGATTCAGTGCAGGGCTGGGCAGGGGCAGTGGCAGGTGGAACTCCATATCGCTAGGGAGTCCCAGGCCCCATCTGTCACCATCTCCAAATACAAGAAGCATCCCTGTGAGGGAATCCTCAGTAGGAACCCCCAGTCAGAGCCCCTGCTTTATGACGACCACATGACTTGATCCAGTCTCCAGATGTGTGTCATGTTCCCATTCCGCATCCACCCAATGTCACAAGCTTTCCCTGAATGGCACCCCCCTTTTCTCCATCTTAATGCATGTCATTGCCAGCAGAGATGCTATGCCTTGGTCATGGGGTGGAGGTGACACTCCTCCCCAGTGAGCATAGGAAGTCCGCCCAACCATGGCGACTGAGTTACAGGTACACAGGTCCTCACAGGACAAACAAGACTTTCACTGACATCCTTAGAGATGTGGGTGTGAGGAGAACTTCCTTTCCCTCAAGGAAGTCTGAGGCGAAACCAAGACTGGCACCAGAAGGGTCACAAAACCGCATCTTGATGACATGATTTGGTCCCCAAGTCTAATGTGTGGAAAAAATAGCTTAACCTATAAATTTACTCTCATGTGAGATTCCATTTTCCCTTGCTCTCTTTAGCCCAGGTCATTCTGTATTTATATCACCTACAAACTCGGATGATAGATATTCTGGAAGGAGGCAAAGCCATCACTAAGGACAATCAAGTTCTAAGACACTTCTGGCCTACATCCTGGCCCATTGCTTCGATCTCAACCCACCCCAAACCCATTTGCAATTGACTCTGCCAGTGAGCATCAAAAAAAAAAGACTCCTTAAAATCCCCACGGCTCTCAGAATATAGGATATTATTATATATTAATAATTAAAAGGTAGTTTCGTGAGTAGCGCTGACAGGATGATGGTCAAATAATACCCTCTCAAAAATATGTTTGCAAATAAATGGAAACCAGTATGCAGAGTGTTGCGACTAAAATAAGGAAAAGGTGATAGCGACTAAAAAGTGCCTAAGTTCTTCTCCCAGCAGGAAATATTCCAAAGCCAATCCAACGCATGGGAAAAAGTGCTGGCGCTCATTCTCCCGTGCTGTTCTTCATAATTCTGCTCCCTGTTATCC
Organism: Peromyscus aztecus; assembly: GCA_902168405.1. Lineage (NCBI taxonomy): Eukaryota > Metazoa > Chordata > Mammalia > Rodentia > Cricetidae > Peromyscus > Peromyscus aztecus. Next base: position 25,979 of record CABHPQ010161878.1, on the reverse strand, counting down.
TTTGCACATTTTGTGGCTCTGTCTCCGCTTATGGCACAGGCAATAGCAGCAGTTGGTACCTTAAATGCGTGTGAATTACATAAAAGGCAATCCTGATTAGAGCTGAAGGTTTTAATTAAATGAGCAATTAGCCTTGAGCATGGATGTTTATACAAAAGGAAAATCAGCTAATTAATTTGGATAATGACTTGCTCCTGTGAACATGAGCCTGCCCCGGGCTTAGCATGGCAAGGCGAGAGGCATGGGGGCAGGGAGTGTTTGCACCCTGTGGTTAACAACTGGGGAAACTAACAGCTGGGGTCAGGCTGGGGTCCTACCAGGAGAATGTCACACGTCATTACTAAGTGGCCTGGGACACCTGGCTTCCGCCCAACTCTTCACCCAAGTGACTCAAAGCACCTTCCGCCAGCTGTCTGAATCTCCATTGAAGGCTCCAAGACCTCTCCCTGCAGGCACATCTGATGCTAAAGCTATGTGGATTTAGTCACCACGAGAAACCCAGCACTGAGAGACAAGGTGACTGGTGGTGTTAATTGTCAACCCCACAGAACCTGGGACCACCTGGGGCATGGGCCCCTAGACATGGCTGTGGAGATAGGCTTGATTAGGTTAACGGAGGTGGGAAGACCCGCCCACTGTGGGTGGGGCCATTCCCTGGCTGGGCTCTCCCACTGTAGGGATGGATGGAGAAAGGTAGCTGAGGACACCAGCATTCATCCCTTTCTTCTTCCCGACTATGGACACAATGTGACCAACTGTTTCGGCATCCCCCTACCATAGACTGGATCCTTGAGCTGTGAGCTGAAGTGAACCCCTTTCTTTTAAGTTGTCTTTGTCGACGTTACATTATCACAGCAATGGGGAAAGATACTAAGTCGCCATCCAGTCTCTCAGCCAAGACTTAACTCGGGAATGTGACAGTGTTGGCTGGGTTTGATTTTTGTCCACTCCTGGAGGAAAGGAACCAAGCCACTTTGCAATGTTTCTAGATTAGTTCCTGCTACATTGCTTCAAATTTGTAACTGAGAAGGGAGTCTTTGTTGGTTTTTACGCTTGTTTTGTTGTTGTTGTTGCTGCTTTGTTTGCTTGGAATTTATACTAATCCGCGTCTTCCTACCCTACTCACACCAAAACTGGAATCACTGTCCAACTTCCTTGGAAGCAGTGTTGTAGCATGGCTGAGACCAGTGGTAGCTAATGTAAAGTTCAAGGTTGCCTAGCCTGCAGAACGTTGTCCAAACCACTGAATACTTGAATCAAAACAGTAGTAAAAGGGCATACAGATTGTGGGCATATTTAAAAATGTAGAGGTGGGACTGGAAAGATGGCTCAACAGTTAAAAGTATGCACTGCTCTTAGAGAGGGCCTGAGTTCCGATGCCAGCACCATCAGGTGCCTCACACGGCTAGTGACAGGAGTTCCAAAGGACATCCAACACCTCTGATCTCTGCAGGGCCCCGGCACACCTGTGCACACATGTGCACACCTACACATAATTAACAATAAAGTCTTTCCATTTTTACCACTTGGGCAATGGTAGGAGCTGCCCAGAGGCTCCCAGGGTTCTTCTCTCCACCCCTTTCTCGGCTATTTCAAGTGAACTGAAAGCAGCCTTCAGGTGTTCCCCCTTTGGAAAGTGCAGTGTCCTTTATACATCCTACAAAGTCCACTCTCAGGCCACTGTGTGTGCACAGTCCTTCTAGGCAAACCTCTACCATGAGAGGTAAGTTCCCAAGCTACCCCCCCACAACAACAACCCTGGGTTCCATGTATTCCCCCAGGTCAGCCATCACATATTCAACCCGTCCCCCTGACCCCAAGCAATGTTATTGCCCCAGCTTCCTACTTACAGAAGACAAATCCCAGAGCAGATGAGCAGCATCCCTCTTTATCAAAAGACCAGGGATTCCAAACCCATCCAGTCTACCTTCCAAGTTTATTTTTATTTTTTAAGATTTCGTGTGTGTGTGTGTGTGTGTGTGTGTGTGTGTGTGTGTGTGTGTATGTGTGTGCGCATGTGTGCGCGCATGTGTGCAATGCATGATGGTGCCAGAAGAGGGAGTTAAATCTCCTGGACCTGGAGTCATAGACAGTTGTGAGTCAACCAGTATGGGTGCTAGGAGCCCAACTCAGGCCTTCTGGTTCTCTGTCTTTGGGGTTGTGAGACTAGCCTTCAATGGCTGAACCAACTCTCCAACTTTCTCAATCTAATGGGAAGAGATGACTTGCCCTAAGGCTTGCTGATGTGAGAGTCTAAATAGATTCAAAGTGCAAGGAGGGAACAGCTCATTCTGTGTGGGCAGATCTGAAAAGACATTACCAAGATGCCAAGAGCAGAAGGGTCCAGACCTTGAAGGATGTGCAGAAAGTTGCTGAGGAGTAAAAGAAGTCCAAAAGCTTCCTCAAGAGAAAGCGAGAAATACTAGAAATGGAAGAGAAGGGTCACCACACTCCTTGGATCTGATGGAAATGGGAGAGCTGGGGCTGCACACATGGCTCAGTGGGAGTATTAAGGGAAAGTGTGTGCAGATTTGAGAGAAATGAACAGACAGAGCTCCAGACTGACAGACAGATGACTGAAGATGACTGAACAGGTACTGTCTGGCTGGTTATAGAATGTCAGCGTGGTCTGTTCAGGAGTCAACTGGAGCTCTGCAGTCCACGTGGCTGAACATGTTTACAACCCAGTGTGAGGCAAGAGTTATCCCACTGCATAACACCGGGTTTGAATTTCATGGTGACCTTCTCAACACAGATGCTTCTGGTCCGATATGCCCCAAACAGAGTGTGTCTGTGGTTTGTGACACAGCACAAAGCTGAGTCTACAGAGCAGATGAACAGTCGGTCCCCAGAAATCTTAAGGGTTCGCAGGGGAGAGACTGAAATCCATACGTCTCTTTTTTAAAAACGGTCACTGGTCTGGCTCTGGTGACATTCTACATTTCCCGTGTTGCTCTCCCTCTTCCTAGAAGTGAAGCACTGTGGGAAAGTGAGCAGCTTTCCTCGTCCTCCAGCCCACTTGGAAGAAGGAGTCCCAAGAGCTAGCCACAGGGATCTGCACCCTCTGAAAGTGGAAGTGAGACTGTTTGGGGAAGGAAGGGGTTGTGTAGAGGGGAGCAAGAAGGGGAAGCATGGGGACCCGAGTGCTGTTATAGGACATGGTGTCCTGGGTGATTTGTCCTGCGGAGGTCACTATGGGCTACCCACTTCCAGTAAGGGAGTAAAGGGGTCAGCAAAGCAGCTCTGACGGCCCCTGGCTCAGTGTTGAGCTGGGGGGGGGAGGTGCCTCTGCACTGGGGAGCCACTGTGAGCAAAGCAAGTGCCAGTGCCAGAGGTCCTAGGGGCTGGAGACGGGAGTCAAAGCATCATGGATGGAAATCCCAGGAGGATTCCTGGATTTGCTGGCAGCCAGTCTAGCCTTAAATAAATAAATAAATAAATAAATAAATAAATAAATAAATAAATAAATAAATAAATAAATAAAATAAAATAAAAATGAGTTCCATGACAGTGAGTCTCAAAAAATCAAAGTGAGCTGCACCTGCCAAACAACACTAGAGGTTGACTCCTACATGAACATACAAACACACTACATGCGTGTGCATAGGACCTGTACACACACACACACACACACACACACACACACACGCACGCACGCACACACGCACGTACGCACACACGCGTCTTAGACTCACAGCATTGCCTGCCAACATCCTTTATCCACACAGGCCAGCAAAGCCAAGACCATTGACTCCTGGCTCCAGTTCAGCCCTGTCCCCCAAGCTCAGCTCTGACATCCAACCTCTCAGGCTATCTTTGTTCCCTATGGGGACAATGTTGGCACAACATCTTCCAAAATTCCCCCCAAATAATCACACACAGAATAATTACACAGGGACCACCCAAATGACTTCAATTTCACTGTTATAATAATACTTTTATTTCCAAATTCCCTAAATATGATTCAGCCTATTTGTGCCTCACCAGCTAGTACAAGAAAGAGATGCATGTATGTCCTTTCCACAGAACATTCCCTGATGACAGGGATCTGGGCCTAGGCTTTCTGGTTATTACTGTATATGGAAGAACACAGTGCAGAGTGTTCCCTGTGCTGGGGGCAGTGGAATGGCCTGTTGTCGTTGGAGTATGCAGCTGGGAGTGAGAATGTCGAAACCAATATGCCACAGTGACCATGGGACATGGCGTCTCCTGCAGTCTCCCTGAAAACCCCATGGTGCCAGTGGCTGGGGAAACGCTGTAGACCCCACAGCGTGGAGGGGAAGACGGCCCCAGACGGTGACAAAAATGGAGACATTGTTTACTTCTCTCGGGCAAGCAGCAAGGGAATCTGAGAATGAAGACACCAGAAGAGAGATGCTGGGGAAGAATGAGCGAGAGGGAGGGCAGGGAAGAGAAGGTCACCTGTGGGCAAGAGGAAAGAGTATAGAATGTGGAGGCCGAGGAAGGAGAGAGGGTGGGGAAGCAGAGGGTGCTGGCTGCTGAGCCGTGGCCACCGGGACGGCTTCTTTGTTAAAAGGCTTGGGTGTGAGGTTAGGGACCTAACACCCACAGACCTCAGCCTTCAGAACTTCATGCCTGGGGTGTCCCGGGCCTGAGTCTGGAGACCCAGCACTCCCAAACATCAGGAACCCTCCTGAGGATCAGCGTGCTGGGGTTTTACAGGAAAGGCCCCTCCTCATCCCCACATCTTAGGTCTCCTTCAGCAAAGCTCAAACAATTTGCATCCTCTGTTCTCCCAGGCACAACAGAAAACTTGACATCTCAGCTCAGAGTCTGCCTTCACAGAAGGTTCTACCTGCCACCTTCACGTTCTTTCAGAAGAACTTCAAGCCCCACACAGAATGAAACGGACTGCTTCTAAATAGCCACAGAAAGGTCCAGGCCATTTAGTTCCCACACACGAAGTTCTCTTGGCCTCTGTGCAGCTGATTTTTTTACTATTCGACATTAAAAAAAAAAATAATGTTTCTCCGTGTGTATCATTCTTGAAACTCATGACAAAGTGGCTTCATGTTCAAAGAGGACCATTGAAGGATCGTATTGTTCCTTCCAGCCTCCATAAAAGCTCAGAAGCGTGTCATAACCACTGAGTGTTCTCTTCTGTCTCAATAATTCATTATGGTATTAATCAGCCAATGTTCTCTGCAAATGTGCAGTAAAATGTAGACATAGTTCAGGTTTCTCTCGCAAATTCCCTCAACCTGGGAGAAAAATCAAGGCAAATTTCCTCGTCTTTACATACATGGCCCAGTAAAGCTGGTCTTCCTTCCATCCATTCATTTTTCAACCAAGGCCATTTCCAATGAGAAGCTTCTGTGTTGTAACACTGCATCACTTGATTTTCGGTGTGTGTGGCTGAGTCCTCTGTGGACCCAAGTGCTGGGAGGGCATTCTGCAGAGGCAAGGTTGCCACTTGCAGGGGTATACCATCCGATCATTTCAAAAGCACCTCAACACAAAACATAGTGGCTGATGCCTGTAATCTCAAAACCCAAGAAGCTGAGACAGGAGGATAGCTGTGAGTTTGAGTCCAGTTTGAGCTGCAGAGTGAGTTTCAGGCCAGCTTTGGCTATTGCCTGAGAACTTGTCTCAAAAAGTCAAAGAATTGGGAGGAGGTCTTCCCACTCAGTCCCCATCATGAAGGAAATTTTCTCCATATCCATGGCAACTTGAGACAGAGAACTTGGGCCTGGAATAATTCGAATCAGGAGTGTTGTGAGTGAAGAACCAGGTATGTGTGGCCTCAGTCCTTTCCGATGGCTCTGTATGATGGTAAAACTACTGTGTCAGCTAGACTGGACTACAGCACCCAGATATTTGGGTCATAATTTTATGTATACAGTCTCTGAATAAAACAGATTACTCTTTATCATTGGATGGGCATCACACAACTGGCTGAAATCCGCCTGCTTGGGGCCTTTGGACTTGAGCTAAGAACAGGAGCTCTTCCCTGGGTCTCCAGCTTGCTTGCCCACCCAGTAGTTTATGGGTTCATCATCCTTTAGTATACTGTAAACTAGTTCTCTTGAAATAAATACAAGTGAGAGAGACGCTCCACACATCTCACAGGTCCTGTCACTGGAGACCCCTCATCTAATACGCCTGAGCATCTACACCTCAGGGCTATAGCTTCTGCAGCCTCCTGGGACAGCAGAGCATCCTTTGTCAGCAATAGTCAGTCATGCACCCCAGCCTTGTGAGTGGACAAAGACCAGAGAATACCCATTGTTGAGGGCTGTACTTAGTGTGATTTTCACTCGTGTCCCGTGATGCTGTGACCAGGTTGAGCTCTGTACTGTCTGGAGCCCATCTCCCATCTTGTACAGTCTACGTTGAGCACATGGGTGCATTAGTCACTTCCTGGGCAGGTGACCCATTCCCTTCTCTATGACAGCCATCCCCGCCGCTGAAATGGCGCAGGAAGATTTGGAGACCCTGAAAAACAAGCCCACTGCTGGGCATGCAAGAGAATGGTGTTCACCGCTGGCCCTGCAAGGAGAAGCTCTCAGCAGCTCAGCCACAGAAGGCTACCTGAGAAGAGGACAGCCCACAGCCATCAGCACGGTGGCTTGAATAAGAAATGCCCCCTGACACACACACACACACACACACACACACACACACACACACACACACACACACACACATTTTGAACCCTGGGTCCCCAGTTGGTAGAGATGAAGCTCTGCCGGGGGAAGTATGTCACTGGGAGTAGACTTTGAGAGCTCAAAGCCTTGCTGACCTCCAGTTTGCTCTCTCTCCTTGGAGATGGGGGCGGTGGGTGGGGATGGATGGAAGAAAGTGAGCTGAACCCCAGCATTCATCCCTTTCTGTTTCCTGACTACAGATGAGATGTGATCTGCTTCCTCAGATGCCTCCTTGCCCATGAGGGGTCATACCTGCAAACTGAGGGCCAACAAGTCCTTCTTTTCCTCGGCTGCATCTGTCCAGCATTTTATCACAACGGTGATGGGAAGAAGAAGAAGAGCCAGAGTATTATTTTTGCAATGTCTTTTGGAATAAGAAAAAAAATCACCTCTTTTTTGGCTTTATTTGTTAATAATGCCACTTGTAGCCTGTAAGAAACAAGAGCAAAATGTGAAGTCCCTGAAGACCTTATTTGGCAGCGAATACACCATCTGTTGCTGAGGACAGTGGGACTGCATCCCATTAAGCTCAGGCCTGGGAGGCAGCAGGTGGAAAGTTCCAGAAAAGTCATTCCCGGGGCCATGATGCTCTGTAACATGTTGTTCTCCCAAGCTTACTGCTCCAAGGCGTATTCATATTCCAGGGCTCACTGCTCACGGAATTTCAGATGGGTTGGCCGTTTCTACTCACGCCCCAAACACAGGTAATGTTTTGAATTTTTAAGATGTATTTCATTCCTGAGGGGCGGCATGTATCGGGAAGCCTTTGTATACTCAGTTAATGACCCATAAGAAAATCCCATTATCAACCAGGTTTGTCCAGATTCAACCTTCTAAACAACTGATAACATCTTTATTTCTAGAAAGGCAGTACTGGCTGAGACAGTTAACCCATGATCCCACAGAGCTAGCTAGTCCCAGCCCGCGGATAGGAAAAGGAAGCTCTTGAAGTTTTGAGAAAGTTCTATGCTCTGACAGACCCTATCTATAAACATCATCTAATTGCGACTAGTTCCATAGCCTCCCAGGAGCTCTGGTTTCATCTTGTGTCTGAGTGATCGAAATCAAGTAGCCAGTTGTCAGGTGTCTCCATCGTTCAGCTACTGTGTCTTAGCCTTCCTCCTCCTCCTCCTCCTCCTTCTTCTTCTTCCTTTTTTAAATGTCATCCTGGGGCCTCTGGAATTGGAGTGTTGCTCAGTGTGATGGGACTTGAGACAGAGGAGAAATGCAGCTGCCTCTTGACATATCAGTCAGTCATTACCTGCCACTCAAATCAACCCTAGGGTAAGAACTGAACTAAGGATCATGGGAACTTACCAATGACCCACGCAAAAGGTTTTAGTCTCTCATCCTTTTGGCCACCTTGGTTGACTTGGTCCTTAACCAATGACATGTCTGCTAATAGAGAAAAGAAATAACAAAAGTAGAGCCAGGAGGTGGACAGCCATGCAGGAGGACATTAGACATACTGTTTATTTATTGGCCAACACCAAGGCAGGATTGTGGCAGCCACCCATGAGTTGCTAGAAGAAAGATGACCCATGCTTCTTCCATTTTAATTCTTGCTGCCACACCAGCAGATGGTGGCCTCTTGACTCCTGTAAGAAAATTCCTTAAAAGGTCACACTGGGATTCCAAACAAGGCCTCCACTAGGACCTGACAGCTCATTCAGCTGTCCTTGACAGGCACTGTCAGGGCTGTGGCACACCAGCTTCTAAAGCCAGCCTGTCCCCAAGTCTCTGGTGGCCAGTGAGGAAGTGGATGAAGGAAAGGGACTGTAAACACACGCCAATCGTCAGATGATAAGAATACAAAGACATAAAACCTTCCCCGTGGGCACAGAGCTTGGGCCAGGCCACAGTAGTCAGTCCATCAGGATGTCCTTCCCTGAGTGCTTGTCACCTGTGACGGTTGTCAGAGTCTTTCTCATCCTCAGGGTTGCTGCTGCTGAACGCCAGTGGCCAGAGCCCTCCCTCAGCTTCTTACTTTGGGTGAACATGAACACATCTCAGTGGAAAAACTGACAGATCTGGGCCCAGGACACAGGGTCAGGAGATTCAGCACCCTATGCAGAGAATTTTAAAGGAAAACCCCATCTCATTCTGACTTCCCTTCTCCTGAGCAGAACTGGTTTTCCATTATCCCAGTATCCTCTGGGGATCTTTACCCTCTGCAGTGCTGAGCACCAACCAAGACTACTTGCTTTCTCCTTTTCAGTAAAACAAGACCATCATTATTCTCTTCACTTATAGCCATGGGATAGGATGGCCCATTGCTGTGCGGAAGGTGGGATGGAAGACAGCAGCCAGGGACAGGTGAACAGTGACTGGAGGGAAGTACATGTCACCATTCCTGGCACAGCAAGACCAAAGCCTTTCTTCTCTGTGGAGACCTAGAGGACACCAAGAAGTGCTAGAGGTTTTGTGAACAATGGCCTGAATCTGTATTGTCTCCATCAGGACTAAAATCCCATGGTCTATCACCAGTGTCATGGAGAATGCATTGTACTTAGCTATTTGGTACTGAATCCCACTAAGAGTTATGGAGATAAGAATAGCAGGTGTTCCGATCGCCATTGCTGTACCGCCACAGTCAACTCACAGGATAGATGTAGAAGTGAAAAGAATTCAGAGGCAGCCCCACTCCTGCCCAAGGTCACTGACCTCGCATTTCTACCGGTTGGATCTTTGTTGTCCAAAGATCCAACCGGTAGAGATCAGCCTAGCTTGGGGCCAGCAGCATTGACTTGAAGTGGGGCCTGGCTCCTGGTCTTTAAAATCTCATCTAACAAAATGACAATTTTGAGATTACCAGGTAAAATGCAAATGAGTGGTGATTTGGCTTCCTATAATAAGGCAATATATGTAAAAAATACTACTTCTGTAAACTATTTTAACAAATAGTTTATAAATATACTTATTTTATGATGTACTTTCCTTTCTTATTTTTCACTTACCCTTTGATAATTTCATACATGTGTATAAGGTACTTTGAACATGTTTGCCCCATTCCCCTCTCTTATATCCCCCTTCACTCCTGCAGAACACCTTCTTCCCAGGAGGTTCCCCTCTTGCTTCAGAATCTTATGCAGTTTTTGTGCCAGTGACCACAGTTTTCTTGAGTGCAACCGCTATGGTGCATCCAGAACACAGCACTGCACAGCTCTCCTCTCTAGCCTCAGTTCTTTCTGCTTCCCCTTCTGCTGTATCCCCGAGCTTTGGAGCAGGTTGTATAGACGCTCCACATAGGACTGACTGCACTCGGTGTGTGGTGAGACCCTGTTGCCCAAGAACCACACACTTAGTTTCAGGACAAAGAGAAAGCAAGCTGACTGAGCTGGAAACTTCCCTACGGCTAACTTGCAGGGTGCCCGAAGGTGCTAGACTGGCTGCTGGAGGGATAAACATCATCAGTGACCTCACCTAGCTGTTAACCCTGCATGCCACGATACTGACCTGCCAGGGGAGGTTTGCCCACCGGTACAGTAGTGTCGCGGATGGTGTGGGGTTAAACAACCACGTTCTGATTACATGTGAGGCTTGACCCATTGGAAGGAATTGCATGCCTTCACTGCAGGAATGAGAAACAGAAGGACAGAAGCCCAGTGAAAGGGAGAGCTGGGCCAGCAAGACGACTCGGTGAGTAAAGGCGCTTGCCACCAAGTCTGATGGTCTGGGTTTGATCCTTGAGGCCCACACGGTGTAAGGGAAGAATAACTCCCTCCAGTCATCTTCTGATGTCCACACAGGTACCATGCACACACCTGTGTACTAATAAACACACACAAAATAAACAAATGTCATAAAAGCTATTTTTAGGGGCTGGAGAGATGGCTCAGTGACTAAGAGTACTAGCAGTGCTTCTGCTGAATCTGGGTTTGATTCCCAGCACCCTCACGGTGGTCCACAGCCATCTGTAACTCTCCCAGGATATCCTACATTTTCTTCTGGCTTCTATGCAGTGCACAGACATACATGCAGGCAAAATACTTATACACATAAGCAATTGCTTTAAAATGTTTTTAAAGGGAGATATTTTCCAGTAGAATACTAAGTTTTTTCTTTTCTTTCTTTCTTTCTTTTTTTTTTTTTAAAGAGTGCTGGATCCCTTGGAACTTGAGTTATAGATGGTTGTAAGCTGCCACATGGGTGCTAGGAACCAAACCCAAGTCCTCTGCAAGAGCAGCAAGTACTCTTAATCACCAAACTATCTCTCTAACCCCTTTTTTAAATTTTATTTTATGCATATTGGTATTTTGACATGGGTATCGGTTCCCCTAGAACTGGAGTTAGATGGTTGTGAGCTACTATGTGGGTGCTAGGACTTGAACCCAGGTCCTCTGGAAGAGCAGTCAGTGCTCTTAACCACTGAGCCATCTCTCCAGCCCCTAGAACATATAGTATTACATGTATTTTCCTACAAACACCTCCCTCCCTTTACTTTGCCTGCTAGCCCCTGAAACAGGAGATTCTCAGTGAGACATGTGGGCAGAGAATCAGGTTCCATACTGTGCCTTTATTGTGAGGATGCCCTCTCCACATACACTCAGGTCAGAAAGCAGGGGCTCCTAGGCTGGCTGAGGGAGTCGTATTGTGTTGTGGAGGAGTGTGTCACCACGTGTGAACACTTGTGACCACCAGCTTGCTGTGACATAATTCAACTTGATCTCAGAGGAGATTTACATGGCTCCAAACAGGTGGGCTCTGGCTATCCATGTGTGATCAGAAGCCCTTGTGAGGGATAACGTCGTGTGTATAGAGACATGTGCACAACACAAGAAGAGATCCCTTTACAGTGCATGCCATACCATGCTGTGTGCAGTCAGGAAGGGCTCACTCACTTTAGGAAAGATGCGTTACCTCCAGGAAACGCAACTACTTCTATGGTTTCAATTACGGAGGCAGAGGATGAAAAGCTTTCCTTGCTCTGGAGGGAACCATGACGGTAAAATCAAGGCATCCTCTGTGTTTTTATCTTCACTGCATGCTTTAAAGATGGATAACGGGAAGCAGTTGATGAAAGACGAATGTAACCCTAAATGGGAAGCAGGCTAGTTTACATCTGTCCACATGTTGTGGACATCTGGCAGGGCCCATGCAGTTTCCTCCCACAGATGAACCCTGTACCTCTTCAACGTCAACTGCTCAAATCTAAGAACCTTACTATTACTCTGGCCTAACACCACAGCGTGACACGTTTCCCTGAGTCTCCATGAGGGAGACTTTGACTTGTCCTTTGTCTTAGTGGGGGTTTCTATTGCTGTGAAGAGACACCATGACCACAGCAACTCTTATACAGGAAAACATTTAATGGGGTGGCCTGCATTTTCAGAGGTTTAGTCCATTGTCATCGTGGTGGGACATGGCAGCATTCAGACAGACATGGTACTGGAACTGAGAGCCCTTACATCTTGATCAGCAGGCAACAGGAAGTAGTCTGCCTTACTGATGTGGCTTGAACATATATGAGACCTCAAAGCCCACCTCCATCCTGACACATTTCCTCCAAGAGACCACATCTACAAGGCCACACCTCCTAATAGTGCCACACCCTTTGGGAGCCATTTTCTTTCAAACTACCGCACCCATTTGTTTGTGTGTGTGTGTGTGTGTGTGTGTGTGTGTGTGTGTGTGTGTGCACTCATATGCACATGCTTGAGGAGGGCATAGAACAATCTTAGGTGTTGTCCCTCAAGAATGATGAGCTTCTGCCAGGCGGTGGTGGCACATGCCTTTAATCCCAGCACTTGGGAGGCAGAGCCAGGCGGATCTCTGTGAGTTCCAGGCCAGCCTGGTCTATAGAGCAAGATCTAAAGCTACACAGAGAAACCCTGTCTCAGAAAACAAAACAAAACAAAAAACAAAAACAAAAAGAATGATGCGCTTGTGTGTCTCTCATTGCCCTGGAGCTTGCTGATTCCACTAAGCTGATTGGCCTGCAAGATCCCCAGGGAGCCTCCTCGATTTCCCTCCTGGTGCTGATATTAGATATGTATACCATGCTTGGCGCTTTGGAGTGAGCTCTGAGAAATCAGACTCAAGAACTTCATGCTTGCAAGGCAAATGGCTTACACACCTAGGAAAGTGCTGTGGGATAATGCTTTTGTACACTGGTTTAATAAAACACTGATTGGCCAGTAGCTAGGCAGGAAGTATAGGTGGGATAAGCAGACAAGAAGAATTCTGGGAAAAGGAAGAACAGAGTCAGGAGATGCCAGCCCTTTGTCCAGGGAGCAGCATGTAATAACACACAGGTAAAGCCACAGAAAATGTGGTGACATGTAGATTAACAGAAATGGGCTGAGTTTAAGTGTAAGAGCTAGTCAGTAGTAAGCCTGAGCTAAGGGCCATGCAGTTATAATTAATATAAGCCTCTCTGTGTTTACTTGGGTCTGAGTGGCTGCAGACCCGGTGGGACACAGAAAAACTTTGACTACAGGAAAGTTCCTTACTCACTTTGTGTTTAAAACAGTATCATCTAGGGCATCAGAATCATTGGGTAGGGCTTATAGTAACCTGTACACCCTACATAGTGTGAGCTGGAAGACCATAGCCCATTCAGAAAGCTGTTTACAATGCATGTCAAGGTCTGGCAAGCGATCATCATAACCCATTCATTGTTTTCCTGGGAATCCACTCTAAAGATAGAGCCCAAAATTCAGGGAAAATGGCATTATGGGTTTCCTTATAGCATGATTTATAAACAACAGTTCAAAACAACCTACCCACTCAACACCAAGCAAATGGTTACTCCTGTAGAGTCCGGTCTAGGATGATAAAATATTTCATACCCATGTTTCATAAAGCATAATGTTGGCATCAGAAGAGACATCTCACCAGTCAACCTGAACCCCGTAGGGATGGATGGATACTGCCAAAACACCAAGCTTACACAGCCATACTTAAGGATACATTATAAATCCACAGAAATGTTGTTACTTGTGGCACATAAACCTGTATTTGAATAGAGAAAAAAAAGCTGGTGTATATACTTAATGTTGGGAATGGCTGTCTCTGCCCCCCTCCCTGCCCCCAGGATTGGAGCATGTTTTCTTTCTTTGTACTTTCCTTTTCCAACATTCTATAAACAGCACTTGCTTGTAATCAGGAAGAAATGAAGTGTTCTCCCCAGCACAGCCCCAAGAGCTTAGATCTCCACATGTGTCTGTCTCAGGACCTCCATGGGGCACCATCTTTCAGCCCCAAAAGAGTGTGTATGAATCAATTTTTATGCCATTGTTGGAAGCATCTGGAAAAGGTTCTCCACAGTTAAAACGATCAAGATGCCATTTCACTTCTGCGTTTTATCAGATGGTGTTTCCCCATTGCTCTGTCAACTTTCAGAAATTTGGAAATTATATTTAGGGATAAATATAACTTTTTCATTAAAAGTTTGTCAAAATAAATGTAGATTCAAATACAGTTTTAAGAAATCCAGGGGCAAGAGCCTGGGTTCCATTTGCTCAGTTTGTGTTGATGATAACATCTTTTGAAGCTATGTAGAGAACAATCGTACAAGCTGGGTACCAACACTATTCCGCCCTCCCATCACACTCTGATTTCCCCAGTTGGAGTGGCTACCTTCCATCAGTGGGGAAAATGTCTGACAGAAGCAAATTGGACAAAAAGGTGTTTACTTCAGCCCACAGTCTCATGGAAAGGACAGTGTGGCAGCTAGGACGCCATCCATGGTGGCAAGAGATTGCTTTGTGAACTGTTATGAATTTAGTGGGTTAGGAAAAGAGAGAATTTGGGCCTGAACCATCTCTCTACAACTCACTAGCTCCACCCTCACGGCCCTGGGTTGGCCAGTGAAGTCAATCCCATGTTCCCAAACTCCCACATTCTCCCCAAACAGTGTCACCAGATGTTTGCAGGGGGACATTTCACATTCAAACCATGACATCAGTTGCACTCACACATCTGTGGATGTTTAGCTCAGTGTGGCTTTACCACAAAGACACTTCCACATCCACAGTCACAAGATCCATGATGATTCCATCACACGAGCATTCCTTGGTCAACCCGCTCTAATCCTCAAATTGCAAGCAACCCCCCGCCCCAGTAGCCAGCCTCTGTACTTCTTTCTCCCTGCAGTTGGTTCAAATTTTGCATTGTACTTGCTAGTTTATAGTCAGAATTTGTCAAAGGAATGAGACCCTGACCTCTAGCATCCTCAAACTCTCAAATTACAGTCAAGCGAAGTCAGGAGGGGAGAGGAAGTGGGATATTTTTCCCCTCCAGGTCTGTGAAGCTCACCGTGGGAGAGAAGCTGATTGCTAAGGGCATTCTTCTGCAGGCCAGCTGGAGGAAAACAGTTCTGTGGACATGGTCCTCCACCACGTTAGAGTGCATTCCCTGGCATAAACCAAAATCAGCCCTCTCTGCCTTAAGTGATTTTTACGAGAGCATTTTATCACAGCACAGGAAAAGTAATTGCACAGGCACCAGCTACTGGCCATAAGCAGCTTCTGCTGCCTTTGGGAGCCTGGACTATTCCTCTGCAAAGACAGGAGGTGTCACTTAGAACCCTCGTGGAACACCTGGGGGTCTTGAGTGCAGCTGGCCTGAAGGATGATGCAGGTACTCAGTTCAACCTGGGCCAGTACACACATTTAAACACAGGGGAATGGACAGGGAAACCAACTCACCCTTTTAGGTAAAATGTGGATGTATTTGGCAAAACCAACAAGTCTTGGCAACTTCTTCTAGTTCAGTCAAGGAGCCCAGCCAGAAACTATTGCCATAGGCTGCTAAATGCTGCTCTGTCCATTCAGCTCCAGTTCTGTGTTTCTAAAGCCTCAAACACAACTAAGCAGCAACGAAAACTCCAAATTATCTCTCCTTAGAGGTGTGTTTCCACTTACAGTCATCCTCAGACACAGAAATAATCATGAAGGCTGGAAGCCGTACCCGCTGAATGTTCTCTACACACCGTGAGTTCCCCATCTCCTGCCCTGCCCTCCATCGTCACTTACTCCAGGTTTCCTAGACACTTGGCACCTCAATCTCCTGTCCTCCATATTTGCCCCTTTGTTTGGGGTGCCAGATCTTTACCCCGAAAAGATGACATTGAAGCTGATATCACGAACATTTACCTTGGCCAAGGGGATTAAAACACAAACAGAAAGGGGGGATGGGTTCCCTGGTGTCCAGCATCAGATTAGATGCAACTCAATCTCATGGACACTGAAGTAATAAATCTTCTTTGGAGTGGGCAGCAAGCCAATCACACAGAGGAGCTCCCAGGGCCGGCGATGGAGGGAGCCGAGGGGGTCAGCAAAGGGCACAAATTTCTTCCCCTTGCAGCAACAACAAAGGCCAACACACACACACACACACACACACACACACACACACACACACACACTTACTTTCCTGTACTGCTCATTGATCATCAGCCATACATTCTATTGCAAACCTATGTCCCGTGGTGACACTGCTCCCAAACCAAAGACAGCACAAAGAAAGAAAACACGAATGTGAACATAAGGGATAAAACTCTGAGAACGAACACTTAAAAATACTGTCGGCAATCTTTCCCAGATCTGGGAATGAATTGAAAATAAGGAAGAATGTTAACTGCCTCATTTGCAGTTTGTGCCTTTTATTTCCCTTCCAGGTATTATCAGAGAGAAAGGAAAATGTCTTATAATAAAGGCCTACCCACTTCATATCCCTTCCCCCTCAAAAACAGAAGTTAAATAAATTAAGGTAGGAAAAAAAAAAAAACAACAACATCATGTCCAATGCTAACCCCAGATGGCACCAGGAAATAGCCACGGCTCTCCTAGGACTCTTCAGATATTTTCATAGATCCAACCAGCAGGAAACAAAGTAGATTTCCAGTGCCAGCTCGGCCAGGCCAGGACCCTGCCTGGTGGTCCCATGGCCGCACAACCAGAAGAAGCTGTTGTCTCTTGAGATCACCAGAAGCGGATTCATTCACCATGTTGCCAACTCTGACGTCTGCTCTGAGTTCCCCATTTAGCTGTGTCCTCGGGCACTCCGTGATGTTTAGCAAAAACAAAACATGCACATAGACAAAGCATCGCTCCCCCCACAGGCATTCTGTAGCCAGGCCACCAGTGGAGTCATGACCCTATGCGTCTTGCTAGTGTCAGGGGAAAGAGCTTATTTAGAAGTTTAAAAATGATAAAGAAGCAGCTAGGGCCTGCTGATATTCAAGATTAAAGATGCTCAACTTTATCTAAAGACAGTGAGAAACTCCCACTCTGCGACTTTAAGTCACACCATTTGACATCGGCTCTTGGGGGATATTAATACAACATGCCAGAAATTTGATGTATCATGTCCCTTGACTGCTCTTAAGAGATTTTATTTGTATACCTATATATATATTCATTTTCATGTAAGATGGTTGTGTATCAGGCCACAGTAAATTCATCTCAGTGCTTTGACACGTGAGCCACATTCCTCTCCGATTTCTAGGAATTGAGTTTAAATCAAACACTGCATAAATGTGGCAGCACTCCACCTCAAACTCTTCTCCGGGTTTTATTTTATTTTTCCAGAGTCAAGTGCAAATATTTACTGCCTTTGACAAAGTTCAAAGGACTCTGATTAGAGAGAGCCTTCTGGTAAACAGCTTCATTTACCTTGCCAGGTTCTAATATAGAGCTCTACTCAGGGACATTTGTGTTGGCCAGCCAAGCCTTTTGCGTGAGATTCCTCAAGTCCATTTTACAAAGCCTTGAACACAGGGGAACACTGTTCCCCTATCTGTGTTGTGTTCCCAGAATGCACTGGGCTCAGCATTTTAGTCATCTGAAAGCCTTCTCTTTAAGGAGGCATCTCTTTAGGTGATTATTCCAGAGTTACTACTCCTCCCATGAGAGGAGAGGAAGCTGAAGGACACAGAACTAAGGGGCCAGTGCCCAGTCTGCCCACTCACTGAGAGGGACGTGAACCCAGCAGGGACACAGGAAGCCACAGAATGGCTGGTCTTGGGGAAAACTTAGTTGAGCAATGGACTAAAGAAGTTGATCTGAGCAGGGGTATAAAGTTAGAGCATGCTGAATACCTTGACTATCCAAGATGGTGCCAGCCCCTGACCACATGAAAGATTCCAGCCCTCACAAAGAGCTAAAGCATAGCATGAACACAGACGCTAGGGTCTAAGCATGTGTACTACTTGTCTTGGCGTCCAGCTTCCTGGACTCCCTAAGCCACATGGTCCCAAGCACACAGACTGTTCAGGTATCTGGGCAAAACTTGTTTCTGTCCTGCTCAGGTGAGCTGGGGAGTCTTAAGAGAATTTCTGCCAAGGAGACCTCAGGTCAAGCGCAGGGTTACAACGACCATTCTGAACACTGCGGACATAAAATCAACAAAGGGTGAATGTTGTACCATGTGTCTTTGTGTATACACATATCCTTCTAGTACAGACCAGATCTCCAAAGCCAATTCTATTGTTCACTAAAGAGACTAATAGTGGACTAAAAAGAATCAAATAGATAGGCTCTGAGGACACAAATGAGCCCAAGAGAAACCAGGTCACTTCTCTGAAACATGGTCACTGTGGGGGAGGGAGCAGTTGGTAGGAAGCACTTGGTTGTGTTAGAAAGAGAAATTCATTTAATTCAAGGTTCCAAATCATCCCTAACTTTTCCCCCCTTTCCCCCCAGTCCCCTCTATGACTCCTCTCTTTCCCTCTCTCTGGCCCCTCCCTCTCTCTTCCTCTGTCCCCCTCTCTCTCCTTCCATCCACCCACACTCTCCCCACTTTCTCACCACGCCTGAGCCACACTTGTGTTCTGTGTGTATCAGGCGCATGCACCGAGTGGTTTGGGCTCTGTCTATATCCATGGTGCCTCACGGTCAGCTCACTCAATGTCCCGGGACCTTGGTCATAGCCACCAGAGGAGGCAGGGCAAGCTCCAGCTTGTTAGTTCACACCACAGTGGCTGTTCTGCTTGTCCTCCACAGGAAGGCAGGTGGACTCTGCAGAACAGGAACCCTCTCAGTCCTTAGTTCTCATGTTCCTGGAATCCTAGAGTCAACATTGCCCAGGACATTGTGGACCACTAGCTCAATCTTTGCTTTTTGTTTTGTTTGCTTTGGAAGAGGAAATTACAGGTGAACCACGTGGTTCCACAGCGGTATGACTTGGCTTGCCCAACACAGTATAGCAAGGTTTTCTAGTGTGAAGAAGGACCCGGACAGGTGGGCACATCCCCATCTTGCAGCCTCAAAATCAGAGCCACCACTAGCATTATCTCCAGCACTTATGGCCCCAATGATCAAGTTCCAAGTGGTGCTGGCACACAATGTAGATCATTTCACTCTAACTTTCTCAGTAAGCCTTCAAAATCTATAACTAAAGCATTTGAATTCAAAATCAGTGAACTGACCAGTTTTATTAACCATTTTTTTATACCCAAGGAGAATGAGGATTAGAGATAGCTGCAGTATTCTAGGGAAGAGAACTGGAGACAAGCTTGATCACACCAACCCTTGACTCATTTCTCATTCTGTACCAGGAAGGCTCTTCTTACCCTCCTGAAGTGAGGCTGCCCCAAGCTTGCAGAGCAGTGTCTTCTAGATATCCCCAAGTCCAAGGGAAGCAGGGACATGGTTGCATTTATTCTTATTTCTATCCATATTTCTTTGTGCTTGTTTTTGAACTATAAAAAAGGCATGTCTTAGTCAGGGTTTCTATTACTGTGAAGAGACACCATGACCACAGCAACTTTTTATAAAGGAAAACATTTAATTGGGGTGGCTCACTTACAGTCCAGAGGTTTAGTTCATTATCATCACTGCGGGAAGCATGGGGGCTATGCAGGCAGACATGGTGCTGGAGAAGGATCTTGATCTGAAGGCAACAGGCAGTGAAGGGAGACACTGGGTGTGGCTTGAGCTTATATGAGACCTCAAAGCCCCACTCCACAGTGACACACTTCCTCCAACAAAGCCACACCTCCTGATAGTGCCACTCCCTTTGAGATTATGGGGGTCAGTGACATTCAAACTACCACAGGGCATTACATTATATTCTAACCTACACTGTGAAATGATCTCAAGGGAGTTTGCACAGCCTTCACTGTCCCCTTTGCTCCCTGTGGTGGAGCAGCCAGTCTGATCGCTCAGTAAGTGTATTTCAGCGTGCAAAATGACAGTATTACCCACGGTGCCCTGCTGCCCACAGTCTGTCTAGGGCAGTTCATCCCACACCATTGCCAAGTCCACACTTTCTCACCTGCATCCCTTTCCCCATTCCCTCACCCCTGCATCCCTTTCCCCATTCCCTCACCC
>CABHPQ010161877.1:28447-42033 GCA_902168405.1 Peromyscus aztecus | reverse complement strand
TTAGTCCTTGCAAACATTTACATTCTCCAAAATTATTTTATAAATTTGTGTTGCTTTACTGATGAACCTTTCCTCCAGCACAGTTTTTCTTACTCTTGATTCAGAATTAATCGACAATATACTGTTTTCCTTTAGTAAAGCCAGCTACCAGTGAGTTAAAAAATACTCAGCACCTACTCCTTAAAGCACATATAAGTAGTGATGATTACTGGAGGAAGTCAGTATTCCTCAGTAGTGTAATGATTCCATGGTATACAGTGGACTCCAGTGAGTCACATATACAATCACTCATGGTACTGTAAGTAACCAAAATATCCCCCACCCCACGCCCTCCAACAGAACACTTGAATACATTTTTTTTTTGTCTGTAGATACCCTCTGTATCAGAGGTGAGTACACACAGACTCCTCAGATGATGTCATGCACCATTCATAACCAATAACAACTTTGCTTTTAAACATTTGAAGGATTGCCATACCAACTACAGTGGATGCGCTAAGCGACATCCTCAAAGCATGGCAGGTCCCTTTCCTCGGGCATGGTCAATATGTGACATT
This sequence comes from Peromyscus aztecus, assembly GCA_902168405.1. Lineage (NCBI taxonomy): Eukaryota > Metazoa > Chordata > Mammalia > Rodentia > Cricetidae > Peromyscus > Peromyscus aztecus. The sequence continues at coordinate 41,476 of CABHPQ010161877.1, read as the reverse complement.
GCCTGTTTTTCTTGATAATAGCCACTTCAATGTCAATCACCTGGAATGTTAACATCGAGCTTTGTTTTGTTTATTAGTTTTACTTTGCTTGTTCACTTTGTTTTAAAATTACCTTTATTCTTAGTAATGTTAAGCATGTTTTCTTTTGAATTCATTGGATACTTTTATTCCTTATAAGGGCTATATTGGGTCTTCTAAAAAATAAAATATATGGAATTAATTTTACTCTTATATTCTTCTTATCCTGCTTTATTCTCACTGTGGATTGTCTGTTTTAGTACTTCAACCCTACTGCCTTAGTTTTATCCATAATAGAAATAAATCATTGTCCTAATATCCTACTGAGGGCAACATATATCTGCTTTACTGCACCTTGCAGCCAAATGACACCTATTACTTCACTTATCCCCACATTTACAGAACTTGCATAGCTATAGATTTATTTTGTATGCATGTGGTTTGGTCCATGTTATTCCCTGATCTACTATTTAAGGACAGTATGTTCCATTTACTAGTCTATATTGTGTCTTTCTTGAATACAAATATGCACACACACACACACACACACACACACAGAGAGAGAGAGAGAGAGAGAGAGAGAGAGAGAGAGAAATTTAAGACACAATATCTCATCTTCCAGTATATTTTCAGCAGTTAACCCAGATTTAGCAACCTATTCATGTACAACTATGTATGTTATTTCAAATTCTTAAGAAATCCATAAGCTAAAATTCATCCCACTTTCTCTTCAACTCAAAAATATAGCTATCTTTCTATGCATTCTCTTTCTTTTTATCTGTATTTATTTATATATGTGAATATGTACATTAATGTGTGGTGGCAGGCATAACATGGCATACTGTGGGATTCAGAGGACAATTTGCAAAAATTCATTTTGTTCTGTTACTATGTGGAGTTTAGGGATCAAATTCAGGTCATCAGGCTTGGTGGCTTTAACTGATCCCTCTGTTTCTTACCCTTCGTGCTGGGATTATAGGTAAACACAGCACACCTGGCTTTCATAATTTCTTCTTTTGTCAGGCTTTCTCAACAGACTTGAAGAACTCTGGAAAGAACTTGAGAAAGAAGGAGCCTTGAGTACTTCATAAACATTAAGAAAAAATTTCTTAGATGACAGTTAGGGTATTCACTGATCTGATTACTGGGGTAAGCCAGTTCAGGCATCCTCTCCACTATTGTTAGTAGTCTAAGCTGGGGTCATCCTTGTGGATTCCTGGGAACTTCCCTAGCACTGGGTTTCTCCCTATCCCATGATGTCTCCCTCTATCATGGTAATCTCTTTCATTGCTCTCCCACTCCATCCCTGTTCCAGCTTGACCATCCCATTCCCTTATGTTCTCATCCCGTATCCCCTACCCTCCATTGCCCACCCCTCATCTCCAGTTTACTCATGGAGATCTCATCTATTTCCCCTTCTCAGGGTGATCCATGCATCCCTCTTTGGGTCCTCCTTGTTAGCTAGCTTATCTGGAGCTGTAGAAGCAGATGCAGAGATCCACAGACAAACACCAGGCTGAGAGCTCCAGGAGTCCAGTTGAAGAGAGAGAAAAGGGATTCTATGAGCAAGGGGCATCAAGATAATGATGAGGAAACCTACAGAGACAACCAAACCAAACTAGTGGGAACTAATGAAATTTAGATCAACAGCTGTGGAGCCTGCATGGTACTGGATTAGGCCCTCTGCATAAGCAAGACATGTGTAGCTTGATCTGCTTAAGGGGCCTCCTTGCAGCAGGATCAGGATCTATCCCTGGTGTATGAGCAGGCTTTTTGGAGCCCACTACCGATGGTGGGACACCTTGCACAGCCTTGAAGCAGGGGGAGGGGTTTGGACCTGCCTCTAATGTACTGTATGTACCAGGCTCTCCTGACTCTCCATGGGAGGCCTTACCTTCTTGTATTACAGGAAGGAATGGGGTGTGGGTTGGGGGGGTGGTAAGGCTGAAGGGGCTGGAGGAGGGAAAAGGGGGATCTTTGATTGGCATGTAAAGTGAGTAAAAATTGTCTTAATAAAAAAAAAAAACTCTTAAATTCTCCATGATTTAGACATTTTCATGCAAAATGTGACTATTAATTAAACTTTATTTCAGAAAAAAATGGGTTTTCAAAGGGTGCTGCACTGCATGAACAGAATTTATCTACCATCACAGTAGATGAAAATGCAGAATCTCGATCCTCATCCTATTAACAACTTCTCCCTATCACAGCTCCTCCATAAACATTTAATGATTAAGTAATTTAATATATGTCATTTCTCCCTGTTCTTATTTATTTACTTATTTATTCATTTATTTAATCATCTTAGCATCCATTTCTTGTTGCAAATTGCATTATTCTTTGTTCAGATGCATTTATCATGTCATCCAAATAAAACAGAAGGATTAATGAACGTCAACCCGTGACAATGTATTTTGAGGAATTCTATCTATATTTTTTGTTAAATAATGAAATTGATTCAACATATATGAAAAACAAGGAATCAGGCTCTGAGAAGAGCTCACAAAAATGATCCACTTAAAATGGCTGTGGAACAAAAACATGTTTCTGAAAAATATGGGGGAACTGAAGAGAATGTTAATAGAATGCATTCCTTTCAATTTTGTATTTGAGTTATGAGAAGGAGAAAATGTGATAGGTGGAAAGCAAGCATGTTTAATTTTAATTTACAATGTGTATATTTGAAGATATAGTTTACAAATGAGAAACAAAGATAGGAGTCTGAGTAGTAAGTATCAGAATTAGTACCACTCAAGCTTCAGCCAGTACAGCTCCCCATGAAAAAGCTGCAGAGTATGGATAATCAGCATCCATTTCCCTACTGTCACGAAGAGCAGAAACCAGGGGAAAAACACACACATGTACGTAAGCACTTCTATATTTACTAATCAAACAAATTATTTCATCTGCCATGGGAAGCATGAGTAAAGATATAGAAAGACTCTGGTACATCGTCAAATTCAGATTCTGTCTTGCAGATAAGACATTATATGCAGAAGAAACTTTCCCTAGCAAACTTTATGTGCTTAATATATGATCATTGGCTAAAATACCACAACTGGAAACAAGTTTATTCTGGATTAAAAAACAATGATCACTAAAGCACATTTGCATTGAAACAAAAATTTTATTTCCAAAGTTTCAAAACTAATCAGAAACACATGCATAAATGAGAGAGTTTTAGAGGAAAGAACTATTTTGATATGCCTAAATTTGCTTGCACATTAGTGTCAAGTCATCACACTAGTTGAAAGATAGGGAAACCATTCTCAGTGCCTCTGCCAAGCAATTTCAGACAATTTGACTGATTTTTTAGAGAGTAAGTTCTGAAAACAGAAGCGATTGAAAGCTATCTGACCTGAATTTATTCCACAAAATTTTATTCCCATCTGAAAGTGTGCCTGTGATTTATTCTGTGTCACTGCTGTGTCTACACTAATGCGCCATTATGCACAGCCGAAGCTTCAGAGGGGTAACAGTCCTTCTCCCTGAAGCCAGAACTTCACTACTACGTCAGACATTGCCTGGCATAACGTACTTAGTGAGTCGACTTAGCCTCTTAACTTTCTAATGAATCTGGAGTAATTACTTAAATATTTACCCTCCTCTACTTAAAATTGGCCAGACCAAAGAGATTATGCATGCAGAAGGTGTGCGGGGGGGGGGGGGGATGGAAGATAACAAATGATACACCCAGCACAGCCTAATGTGGCTCTACTGGAGTAGAAACTGTGGTAATAAATCATCTGCCAATGTTGATAATAAAATACTGCATTGGCCTCCATCAGCCACAAAAGAAAGGTTAAGTGTTATTTCTCACAATAACCATGTGGTCTTCATAGATGACACCTCCAATATCAAATCCCATCATTATTTACTGTAGAAAACACTTGATCTTTATTCCTAGTGGAACATTTTTATGAAGAACTACCTTGTAGCTAGCTAATATCCTTGAAATACCTTCATACACTTTTTATGCTTATTTTGCCTTTTAAAGCATTTCCCCATTTACTGTGAAACTATTTTTATATCTAGGAGGACTTTCAGAGGTTAAAATTCCTTCTTGTCATCTTTAAATTCCCCTTTAATCATTAGATTCCTAAAAGACAGTTATGTTTCAGTCATGTGCCAATTTCAATATTTTCTCGGTGATTTATAATTTATTGATTAAATAAAATATTTATTTTTTCCATATTTTATTCCAAGTGATTCTTATTTCAAATATCAGTCTCATCCCGTGACCTATGTGTACCAATAAACTAAGGGCAGTATCTCCCAGCTCTGCATACAAAAGAAGTCATGCTACTTAGGGTCTGCTTTAACCTGTCCATTTCCTCCATGCACTGCAAGCTCACACCCTCTTATTTCTAAAAGAAACCAAGTTGGAAACCTGGCTACAGTCATATATTAGTTGTGCAATTATGCTGCCCATATGAAATCCTTTCTCTTGGTAGAGGAGATAGTTTAGTAGGTAGCACAGCTGCTGTAAAACATGAAGACCTGAATTCTCAGGCTTAGAACACACCTAAAAGATTTAACATTGATAGCACAGCCCTCTAAACCTGCTGCTAGGAAGGCAGGGACAGGAAACTCCCTGGGGCTTGCTGCTCCTATCATGTTACCAAATCAGTGATCCCCAGCTGCAATGAGAAATACTGTCTTTGAATTTAAGGTGGTGAAAAATTAAGGAAGATATCCAGTGTTGGCCTCCTTACACACCTTCATGGAGGGGGTAGGGGAAAGAATGAAAAGCACAGAGATTATAATATCTAGTATCAGTACTGACAAATTTTTCAAAATTTTTATTTATCAATTTTTTTGCAAAATTATTATTTATCCTCAGCACTAAATCTTTAAGGCACTGAGGTTTTCCTAGGAAATATACAAAAGTGTCTTCCTCAGTATTTAATTAAAGACATCTGTGAAATGGGTGCCAGCAGCACTGATGTATGACATAAAGAACATTCATACACCATCAACACCAGTTGTAATTTTCTAGATAACTTGACCCATAGCTTTATGTGTGAAGTAATCCAAGCCTATCTCATACTTGCTTTTAAATCTTCACTCACACCTTTTCTGAAACTAGAGCTAAAGGTTTCTTATAAAAACCTAACTTGAGAATATAGCCCACTTTTCAATCAGGAAAGGATGGGCGCTCAAGAGCAAAGACAGTTCTTCATTCACACAATTGTAATACCAAAATTCTTTTCCAGAGTAAGCTGCATCCGAAGGTGGTTTCTGGCAAAAGTATTTGCTGTGGTGATGTTTTATTTGTGCTGAAATGTGGTGATATTTTATTTGTGCTTTAATAAATAAAGCTTGCCTGGAGATCAGAAGAAAAAGCCAGCCACAACACAGAAGTCATGCAATGTTAGCACATGCATTTAATCCTATCACTTGGCAGGCAGATCTCTGTGTGTTCAAGGCCACACTGGAAACAGCCAGGTATGGTGACACATGCCTTAAATTCCACCACTAGTTAACCATGGAGGTCTGGAGGTCTTAAAGACAGACAGAAAATGACAGAGCTGGGCAGGAAGAGGAAGTGATGTAGTTGAACAGAGAGAGCAAATCAGATGGCAGAACAGCAAGTCATATGGGCGTGGGTAGACAGGAAGTATCTGGCATTTGGATACTTCAGATTTGGTGGGGTAAGATTAGCTGTGGCTTTCTCTATTTCGCTGATCTCTCCCAGGCTTTCACCCATATATCTGGCTCTGTGATATTTATTTAATTAGACCATTTAGAAATTTGTCTACATTTGGCACTCAATGTGGCAAAAATTAATTAAAAAGCAACTTGTAGGCTTACAAGGCCCCTGGCACTATACAGGCTAGAGCACATGACTGGACTCTCTTTGACTTTCTTTCTCCTGGTAGATGGTGGACTCTCTCTGGATTCCCATCTCAGACTAACACCACTCTATGTAGCTGCTTTGAAATTCACTTAGACTTCTACTGTTCTATGCAGTGGACAGATTTGGTAAGTTAAGATATCTTAAAGGGTGAAATTAGTTAAAAGAGAATTTTTTCCCACATTTAAAAAATGGGGAACATTTTTACAATGGAAGGAATTTGGTCTCTGTTTGATAACACACTAGGCAGTCTGAAAGTGGAACAATTAAATGAGAGGATAATCAATATTAATGGGATGTATGTAACAACAATTATGAATATTATTTGTTTGATCATTTTTATTTTAGCATTATAAAGTTTGGTCAATTTGAGTGCCAAAATAAAAGCTTTAGAAAGAACTGTTAAAGTGAATCATAGAGAAATTCAGACCCAGACAGGAGAATTTAAAGGTGAACCTAAATCAGGATTGACTTTAGGAAAATCTGTTAAAATGAATTATAGAGAAATTCAGACCAAGATAGTAGAATTTAAAGGTGAAATTAACTCAGGATTGAATTATACAGTTACAGAGAGACAGCCTGTTTTCAAACGACCAAACTGAATCTATCTGATAACCTAACTAGAACTGCCAAATGCTCAAGGGCATGTACAAGCTAATTGGAATCCAGTGGAAATGTTAGATTTAAGGGGATTTAAAGAAGCTATAGTATCATATAACATGAATTCTCCATTTGTAAAGCAGATGTTAAACTTGGGGTCAACTTGTAATAGAATTATCCCTCAGGACTGGAAAAAAAATTAATTACAGCTCTCCTAGAGGCCAGCCCACAGTTACAGTGGGCTGATTTCAACCTGATTTAAAGAGAAGGCTAAAATTATAGAACAATGATACAGGGCTACAGGTGTGGAAATTTCCCAGGATCAGCTTCTTGGAGAGAGCAATTATGCTGATATATGAAGACAATGTTTATATGATAACCAAACCCTAATTCTATGCTGCATGGCAGCCATGAATGTGTGGGACAGAATTGAGGAAACAGGAAAAAAAAATGAGTCATTTAAGAAAGTTATACAAGGTCCCAGAAAATCCTTCACTGATTTCTTACAAAGGCTGTCTTCAGAAGTAAATAGAATGATTCCAAATTCAGAAGCTAGAGAGATAGTAATTGAATCTTTGGCTTTTGAGAACGTGAATGCAACATTCAAAAGAATAATCAGGCCATTAAAAGCAAAATCAGCACCACTGGAGAATTGGATCAAGGACACAATTAATATTGAGTCTCTTGACCATGATATGTGGATAGGAGAGGTGATACCAAAAGCTTTGAGGAAAAATAATAATGTCAGATGTTTTAATTGTGGTAAACAAGGTCATTTGAAAAGGGACTGTAAACACAGTGTTCCTAGAAACAATGTTTATTCAAGGAACAATGGCAACAGAATGCCTCTCCATTCTGGATTATGCAGAAGGTGTGATAAGGGTAAACATTGGACTAAGGAATGTAGACCAACAAGGGGCAGACAAGGTGATCCTTTGCCTCTGCCACTGGGGAACTCCCTGAGGGGTCTCATGTAGGTCCCCATTGTAGAAGAAACCCCTTCTCAGAGCAATTAAATAACCAAATGCCTACTGGAATAAACCAGGCTGCTTGGGGTGATAGAACAGCTGTAGCAGAGAGAACAGGAAATTCAGGAGAAAACATAAAGCAAATTTTTTTTGGCAAACTCCTATAAATGAACAAAGACCAAAATTAAAAATACAAATAAATGACATTCTTGTGGAAGGTTAGGTAGACACAGGTGCAGATGTTACTAATTGTACTAGAATTTTGACATCCATATTTGCCTCTTCAGGTGGTAAGTGTTCAGATGTTAGGGACTGGAACATTATCTCAAGTGAAACAGAGTGTAATATGGCTTGAATGTATAGGGCCAGAAGGACAGAGAGGAAAATTAAAGCCATATGTGGCTAATATAGCCTTGAATTTATGGGGCCATGATCTATTACAACAATGGAATACCCAGATTAACATTCCTCCAACCTCAGAATCAAACCTTAAAATAACACATGTTTCTGAGAGAAATATTAAGAGGTATTATTATAAAGAACAGTCACTGGACATCCAGATTATACAAGTACAGGGCAAAACAACTGCTGAACTTTCAAAGACACCAACAGCTCTACCTTTAAAATGGTTAACAGACAAGCCTGTATTGGTTCAGCAATGGCTTTTAACAAAAGAGAAACTACAGGCTTCAGAAGAGCTGGTACAAGAGCAGTTAAATGCTCAGCATATTGAAGAATCAACCAGACCTTGGAATTCTCCTGTATTTGTTATTAAAAAGAAATCTAGTAAATGGAGAATGATAACAGACCTCAGAGCAATTAAGAAAGTAATTCAACCAATGGGCTCTCTACAATCGAATTCCTTTGCCTACTTTATTACTTAAAGGATGGCCTTTTATAGTTATTGATTTAAAAGACTATTTCTTCTCAATACCCCTACAAGAAAAAGAGAGAGAAAGATTTGCCTTCACGGTACCTACTTATAATAGTTCTCAGCTGGTCAAGAGATATGAATGGAGGGTTCTCCCACAGGGAATGTTAAATAGCCCAACCCTGTGCCAATATTTTTTATGACAGCCATTAGAAGTAATACATAAACAATTTTCTAAATCTATAGTTTATCTTTACATGGGTGATATTTTACTAGCTGATTCAAATGCAAATACTTTATAAAAAGTGTTTGAAGAAGTAAAGAAAAATTTGCCTTGTTGGGGATTACAAATTGCTCTTGAAAAGATACAAAGAGGAGATTCTATTAATTATTTAGGTTATAAAATAGGTCTATAAAAAATTAGACCCCAAAAGGTGCAAATTAGGAGAAATCTATTACAGACTCTTAATGAATTTCAAAGATTATTTGGAGATATTTCCCATCTAAGAACCGTTGTTGGGATAAAAATGGATGAACTGTGTAATTTGTTCCAAACCTTCGGAGGTGACAAGGACTTAAATAGTCCAAGAGAATTATCTGCTGACGCGGAGAGAGAATTGGCCTTGGTGGAAAAGAAAGTACAGCAAGGACATAAGTATCCAAAGCTTTAATGCATTTTGGTTATTTTACCCTCTAAGCATTCTCTTACAGGAATTTTAATACAGAGGTAAAATGTTATGTTGGAATGGATATTTCTACCAAATAAATAGAGTAAAAAATTAAAAACTTATGTGGAAAAGTCTCTGACTTGATTTTAAAAGGAAAATTGAGACTTGGTCAGTTAGCAGGACTAGGCCCAGCTGAAATTGTAGTACCTTTAACTAAGGATGAAATTGACAAATTATGAGCAGAAAGTGAACCTTAGCAAAGAGCTTGAAGTAATTTTTTGGGAGAGATTAACAGCAAATATCCTCAAAATGATAGAATTCACCTTTTAAAGAGAGCTGATTGGATTCTTCCTCGCATTGTTCGGGAAACACCCATATCTGGAGCCCATACATTTTATACAGATGCAAACAAAGAAGGAGAGGCAGATTACAAATCAGAAAATTTAAGTAAAGTGGTTCAAAGTCCTTATAATTCAGTTCAAATATCGGAATTGTATACATAACTCACATCCGATTCCATATGGGTCTGCCAGGCCCTCTAGTACAAGGTAATGATGAGATCAATAAACTATTGATAGGAAATGTGCTGGAGGCCTCAGAATTTCATAAAAAACATCATGTCAATAGTCAAGGTTTAAAACAGGATTTTTCCATAACCTGGCAACAAGCCAAGGAAATTATAAGGAAATGTCCTACTTGCCCTTTTTACAATCAGACTCCACTACCAGCAGGATGTAACCCAAAGGGTACTCAGAGGAATGAAATCTGGCAGATGGATGTGTTTCACTTAGCAGAATTTGGAAAATTGAAATATGTACACCACATTATTGAAATTTATTCAGGATTTCAGTGGACAACTGCTCTGAGTTCTGAAAAGGCTGATTCTGTAATCACACATTTGCTAGACATTATAGCCATCATGGGTATACCTGCACAAATTAATACTGACAATGCTCCATCATATGTCTCTGTTAAAATGAAACAGGTTTTTTTTTTTGCTTTTTACAATATAAAGCATATTACAGGTATAACATATGATCCTCCAGGCCAAGCAGTCGTAGAAAAATCAAATAGAACTCTAAAGAATATGCTAAATAAACAGAAAGGGGTAACAAAAACCCCCAGAAATAGATTACATAATACTCTATTTACTTTGAATTTTCTCAATGCTAATGAGAAAGGAAAAACAGCTGTGGAGAGACATTGGATAATAGAAAAAAAACTAAAGAATTAAAACAGCCTATATACTTTAAAGATGTGCTGACCTCAGAATGGAAACCAGGATATGTATTATGTTGAGGACAAGGTTTGGCTTTTGTTTCCACAGGAGAAGAAAAACTATGGATACTATCAAAATTAATAAAGGTTCTATTTGAACAATAGAGAACTCTTAATTTGAAGAGGTGATAGTTCATTGGCCAGCATGACCATCCAATTGACACTAACTTATACCATTAACACATGCCTTTTCATTTAATCAGATGTAACTTACCAAAAGGGAAACTCCCCAAAGGTAGGTTTGGGAAAGGTTTTTGTTTTTGTCTTTCAGGAGAATGGAGGCTAAGGAATCTAAAGAACACTGGACAAATGAGACATCTGAAGAAAATGGACAAATCATCCAGAAAAAATACCAAGGAAAAAAGTAAATTAACCTACTGGTATATCACATATAAAATTTTGTAAGTTTGCTAGATGTTTGTTTCTGCTCTTCTCTACAGACGCTTAACACAAATGGTCTTTATGCAGTCCCAGTTTAATTAAAAATTAAAGCTTGCCTTGGAGTTGGAGAATGGCTCTCTCCTTCTCTAAATCCAAGCATGTTTGCAAAAAATGCAAAATCTCTGTGTTCTGTCAGAAGATCCATTTGATATGGGACAGAAGAAAGCCAAAATTAAGGGACTATTCTATTGCCAATAATCTCAATTCTTTGGTTCTATTTTGATTCTTTAAACTTTTCTTAAGGTATGAATTTTATATCAAAATGTATAACATTGATATATATGTATATATATATATATATATATAATAAACTTTTGTTATGATATTAATGGTTGTATAGAGTACTAACTAATTCTAGAAAAAAGGCTTCATTTAGCTGCCTATACATGTTTTTGTTTTGGAGTCTCTATCAGTCTTCTACAGGGAATCATGACCAGGCCTAACAGTGAATTTGAAATCTCCAGAAAGATGATGGGGCCCCACACTGATGATTCCACATGGACAATAATAATACCACTAAGCTGACAATCATCACCCCAAAATCAGCTTTGTACAATAAACTGCTCAGGACAATTTCGAGATAGCTAGCTGAGATGATCCAGCCTCACAAACTATTTGAGTGAGAACTTGAGATAAGCTCTGCACTTTTGCATTATGCAGAGACTGGAAAACAAATGATACAGCTACCTTTCTCAGGACTTGAAAATTAAACCAAAAGTTTTCTTTTCAGGATCCCCTAAAGATGCCTTCATCCACAAACAGCAGGAAGCAATTTTAAGAACATGATGTTGACATTCCCAAGAGGTAAGGAGGTGGTTTTTGGTCTTTCAATGGGTTTAGGGTTTGGGATAATTGTCATTGTTTAAGATGGTTGGTTACAAGTTATTATTGTTAATGGTCAGGAAAGAGGCTAAACAAAGGAGATTAGATTTAAGGTTCTTGTTTGAAAAAAGAGAAAAAAGAGGATATAGATAAGAGGTAGATTATTGAGTCTACTCTGAAAAGAAAAAAAGAGAGAATATAGATATGATATAGATAAAAATGTAGATGATTGAAATCTACTTTTTTTCATTTTTCTTTATTAAGAAATTTTCTACTCACTCCACATACCACCCACAGATCCCACCTCCTCCCTCCTCTTACCCCCAGCCCTCTCTTCCAAGCCACCCCACATCCCCACATCCCCCAAATTGAGGTCTCCCATGGGGAGTCAGCAGAGCCCGGCACAATGACCCTAGGCAGGTCCAAGCTCCTTCTCACTGCACCAAGGCTCTGCGAGGTGTCACACCACAGGCACTGGATTCCTAGAAGCCTGCCCATGCACCAGGGACAGATCTCAGTGCCCCTGCCTAGGTGCCCCCCAAACAGTTCGAGACAAATAACCTTCTTCCATATCCAGAGGGCCAAGTCCAGTCATATGGGGGCTCCACAGCCACCAGTCCACAGTTTATAGGCTTCCACTAGTGTGGTTGGTCATCTCTACATGTCCTCCCATCATGATCTTGATGTCCCCCGCCTACAGAATCCCTTCTTTCTCTCATCAATTATATTCCCAGAGCTCAGCCTGGTGCCTGACTGTGGATCTCTGCATCTGCCTCCATCAGTCACTGGACAATGGCTGTATGATGCCAGCTGGAATGCAACCTTGTACAGCCACTCTGGAAATCAGTATTGTGGTTTCTCAGAAAATTGGGAATAAGTCTTCCTCAAGACCCAGCTATACCACTCTTGGGCATATACCCAAGGAATGCTCAATCTTACCACAAGGACACATGCTCAACTATGTTCATAGCAGCATTATTCATAATAGCAAGAACCTGGAAACAACCTAGATGCCCCTCAACTGAAGAATGCATAAAGAAAATGTGGTACATATACACAATGGAGTACTACTCAGCAGTAAAAAACAATGCTATCATGAAATTTGCAGGCAAATGGATGGAACTAGAAAATATCATCTTGAGTAAGGTAACCCAGACTCAGAAGGACAAACAAAGTATGTACTCACTCATAGTGAATACTAGATGTGAGGAAAAGGATGGCCAGACTGCAACCCACAGCTCCAGAGAGGCTAGCTACCAGCGGAAAAACTCTAGGAGGGACACATGGATGACCCTGAGAAGGAGAAATTGATGAGATCTACATGAGCAGACTGGGTGGGTGGGGTAGCAGAGGGCAAGGAGTGGGGGATGAGAAAATAGGGAAATAGGAGGGTCAAGCTGGAACAGGGACAGAGTGGGAGGGCAGGGAGTGAGATACCATGATAGATGAGGACATCATGGGAACAGGAAGAGGCAGGGTGCTGGGAAGGCTCTCAGGAATCCACAA
>CABHPQ010161877.1:1158-27890 GCA_902168405.1 Peromyscus aztecus | reverse complement strand
AAAAAAAAAAAAAAAGTGGACTGCCAATCCTTGCCAAGACAAGTGTGGTTGCAGTTTTGACAACCAGCATCTTCTGAGGCCAGGACAATATGACACCATTGCGGAAGTGGCTTTGCAATCCAGAAAAGGTACAGTGCCCCTTCCTTTGAAGGCAAATTAGGAGGCAGTGGACCGATGGCTCCTGGTGTGCAGTGTAACAGTAGCTGAAACAGTTATTCTGGGGGAGTAACTAGTCTGACGGAGTCTGGCCTCTCAATGGTAGACTGGCATTTAATAAAGGAGATAAAGCCACCCACAATCCAAGAAGAATGGAAAGCCGAATTCCAAAAACACCAGCAATTTCCAGAATTTAAAGTCCTGAATCATGACAAGACACTGGTGGAATTCAAGTTTATCTGGTACATGGATTAATTGCATCAAGTGTGAGGAGTGTGAGGTCGAGTTGTAAACCTTGCATACATCCTATGCAAATGAGTCTGTCAGATATGCTAAGCTTGTAGGCCAAAGATGATGCCCCAACATTGCAGAGAAACCTTGGGTGATAGTCCAGGAAGCTGTCATCACTTACACTTTTTGAAAGTCCCTTGTTTGCATTTCCTGTTTTACTAGGTAATATTTTTTCCTTCTCAGTTCTCTAAGGGAGTTTAAGATTAGATAGTTGTAGTTACAGTTTTCCTTGTTAAGAAACTCAGAAAAGAAACTCACTAAGAGGTGTTAAGTGTGTAAGATTGAAGGATATCATAAGATAGTTTTCTGCTGGTAATATAAGTTAGGATAGAAAGTGAATTAGGTGCATTTTGGACTTACAAAATAGGATAGATAATGAGATATTTTTGCTGAATTTTTCAAATGCAAATGGACTAGACATTATTGATGTATTTATTGCTTGTATATATTGTATGTAGTTATTGTACTTACTGTATATAGTTTTTCTTATATTAGTTATAACATTTTTATTGTTTTTATTTTTATTAGACAAAAAAGGGGAAATGTGGTGATATTTTATTTGTGCTGAAATGTGGTGAAATTTTATTTGTGCTTTAATATTTAAAGCTGGCCTGGAGACCAGAAGAAAAAGCCAGCCACAACACAGAAGTCATGCAATATTAGCACATGCATTTAATCCTATCACGTGGCTGGCAGATCTCTGTGTGTTCAAGGCCACACTGGAAATAGAGCTAGGTATGGTGACACATGCCTTAAATTCCACCACTAGTTAACCATGGAGGTCTGGAGGTCTTAAAGACAGACAGAAAATGACAGAGCTGGGCAGGAAGAGGAAGTGATATAGTTGAACAGAGAGAGCAAATCAGATGGCAGAACAGCAAGGCATATAGGCGTGGGTAGACAGGAAGTATCTGGCATTTGGATACTTCACATTTGGTGAGGTAAGATTACCTGTGGCTTTCTCTATTTCCCTGATCTTTCCCAGGCTTTCACGCATATATCTGACTGTGCGTTTTTTACTTAATAAGACCATTTAGAAATTCATCTACAATTTGCTTTTGACTCCTTCTCTCCAAGCTAAAAAATTCAAAAATAAAAGTTCACATAGTCCCTCGTGCATCCTAAGTCCTGTCCTGGAATTGTGTTTTTAAAGAATACATGAATAAATGAAGGGCCATTTGGGTATTTTCTCCAAAAATGGATCAATCTATATAAAAACTCAGTATTTCACATCATATATAGCCACAAACAATGCATGTGCTTGAGATCTTGAGGTTTCAAATGTCTGCCATCACCTTCAGGTATACTGAACTACATGGTATAAATTATGTGTTTTTAGGGTGAATGTATATGTCTATATCATTACTAATAGAAAGAGAATATTTTATCCAGTGTTTAACTTGTAAACCAGCACGCATTTTTACAACCATGGTAAAGAGATTTTTGCTTTACTTTGTAGCTATCAGTTTTAGTGCAAACATTTGAACAGATTAAAAATAAGTTTTTATATATTATAGTGCATTATGCTTTAGGTGTATTTCAGTTTGAAGTTATTACCAATTGAAAATTAAAAACTTATATTTCTTTAAAATGTTTGCATTTTACATGTTCCTCTATAGAAAGTGTATTTTAATGGTCATATATTTGATTAAGTTTGGGAAGTGAGGTGTATGCATTTTGGCCTATAATTGTAAGTATTGTGCATATGTGTTTAGATACAAAGCATAAGAGAATAAAGACTTTTAAAACGTTTAAGTGTGTTAAAATCCAAAGGGTCTAAGAAACTTTTCAAAAACCACAATGTTCCTCATATGCAAAAGATAGCATTTTCTCCTTAGAAAAATCTTAAAATTGATATTTATAGAAATGCCTAACTAATAATAATTATACATATATCAGACTGTGATACTGCAGTACATGTGTGCAGGTTGCAATGATCTCATCAAATGATGGAATATATACTAATTACAATATTTTTGTGCTGGGTGTAATTAAAAACATCCTTCTCACTATTTTGAAATATACACTCAGTCATTAGCTGTAGCCAAGTCACTATGCTGCCGAAGAGAGTGGCAGAGCCAGGTGTCACTGGGTAAAATTAGTCAAAAGTGTTCCTCTTGCTCCACATCCTCTCCAACATAACTGTCCTCAGTGTTTTTGATCTTAGCCATTCTGACAGGTGTAAGGTGGTATCTCAGAGTCATTTTGATTTGCATTTCCCTGATGACTAGGGATGTTGAGCAACTCCTTACATGTCTTCTGGCCATTTGAGATTCTTCTGTTGAGAAGTCTCTGTTTAGATCTGTAGCCCATTTTATAATTGGATTGTTTGGTGTTTTGATGTCTAGTTTCTTGATTTCTTTCTATATTTTGGAGATCAGCCCTCTGTCAGATGTTGGGTTGGTGAAGATCTTTTCCCATTCTGTAGGCTGTCATTTTTGTCTTATTAACCATATCCTTTGCCATACAGAAGCACATCATGGGGATAAAGAGAAACCTGGTGCTAGGGAAGTTCCCAGGAATCCAAAAGGATGACCCCAGCTTAGACTACTAGCAGTAGTGGAGAGGGTGCCTGAGCTGGTTTACTCCTGTAATCAGATTGGTGAATACCCTGACTGTGATCATGGAGTCTTCATCCAGTAACGGATGGAAACAGATGCAGCGATCCATAGCCAAGCACCAGGCTGAGCTCCAGAAGTCCAGTTGAAGAGAGGGAAGAAGGATTCTATGAGCAGGGGCATCAAGATCATGATAGAGAAACCTATAGAGATAACTGAACCAAGCTAGTGGGAACACATGAACTTTAGATGAACAGCTCTGGATTCTCCATGGGACTGGACTAGGCCCTCTGCTTAAGCAGGACAGTTGTGTAGTTTGGTCTGTTTAAGGGGCCCCCTGGCAGTAGGATCAGGGTCTATCCCTGGTGCATGAGCTGACTTTTTGGAGCTCACTGCCTATGGTGGGACACCTTGCACAGCCTTGATGAAGGTGGGTTGCCTAGACCTACCTCAACTGAATATACCAGGCTTTGTTGACTCCCCACAGGAGGCCTTACCTTTCATTGTAGGGAATGGGGTGTTGGTTGTGGGGGAAGGCTGAGGGGGAGAGGGAGGAGGAAAGAGGGGAGTATCTGTGGTTAAAAAAATTTAAAACAACAAATACAGAAAAATCTTTATACTGTCAATTGCTTTATATTGTCAATTGCTTTAATCTCTTGAGTCAATTTCATGTATATTTCTCAAAATTTCAGGTGTACTGTTCTTTATCTACTTGAGGGAAGATAAAAATCAAATGGCAGTTGTACATAGTGGGATTCCTGGAGTGGCAATAGAACAAATAGATAAATAAGAAAATGTGCTAACAGAAATTTGAGAATTTTTAAGAAATATATAAAAATAAGAACTTTCACTTTGGAAATGATCTACTACATGTTCAACTGTTGGAAAAATTTCAAGTTAGGTTTTGTCCATGTGAAGTTACATTAAGTGTTATCCATTACTTCTGAACAAAAAATATTTTGAAACGTAACTTCTGATGTTAAAACAGGCTTTGAACTAGTGGGGACTAAATATATTCTCAATAAATTAATAAAAAATAGGAAAGCACATTAAAGCAAAATTTTCCTTAGTCTGAGGAAACATTAACTTGAAAGCAGGATTGCATTTCCAGGTTGGTGATAGAGCCATATGGGTAAAATAAGGACATATTTCATATGTCTAAGATATATGTATAAGAGATTGTCTCCTAAGGACTTTTACTGTGCAGTAATAATAACAACCAATGGGGGTGTTTTTTGTTGTTTTGTTTCATTTTGTTTTTTTGAGACAGGGTTTTCTGTGTTGTTTTGGTGTCTGTCCTGGATCTCTCTCTCTCTCTCTCTCTCTCTCTCTCTCTCTCTCTAGACCAGGCTGGCCTTGAACTCACAGAGATCTGCCTGCCTCTGCCTTCCAAGTGCTAGGATTAAAGGCGTGTGCTACCACCACCCAGTAGCCAACGTGTTTATTACATGTGAGTTACAGATGGTTCATTTAGTGTATCATTTAATTTATTTTTGTTTGTTTTGTTTGTTTTGGTCCTGGAGATGAAACAAGGCATATACAAGGCAACTTTTGGATGATTGAGTGACATTCCTGTGCCATGTTATCTAAAATTGTAATTATTTTCATCACAAGGAAGTAAATGTTTCAAATGGTAGATTATCAGATCTTGATTTAATCACACTGTTGTATATAAATACACTTAGGCACACTCCTCAGCATAAAAATGCACAATCAAGAAAAGCAAATGTTCTCTCAAAATACATCCAGAATTCTTTGGTTTTGTTTGTTTGTCTGTTTTTGTTTTGAAAGACTATATAAGCCAGGATGGTCATGAATTTGTTCTGCTTCTACCTTAGTTTGCTGATGGCAGGTCTCCCTATATATAGTACCATCCTTGATATGTAAAAAAATGAAACACTGAATTATTTATGTAGGTGGAAAATCTCTGTTTCCTTCTGCTTGGTTTAGACTGCACTTCTTATGACTACAATATTTCATTCCAAGTAAATAAAAAACTTCAATATTTCATATATTGTAGGAAACCATAAACTATAGGAACAGGGAATCATTCAATATATATTTTTAAAGAGATGACACTAATGGAAAAGTATTGCCATTCATTTGCTTCTTACAGTATTATTTCATTTACAAAATTATTCACATGGATGTTTTACAAAAGTTGTAATTTGGAAATCTTTTGTAAGTAAATATTGAAATATTCCATTACTTTTAGATTTTCATGATACCTGAATTAATTTCTCATGGTTTGCAATTATATAAATGATTTAATAAAAAAAATCACAAATGTTTTATACTATATTTGGCATGGATTTCTATGGGAAATCAGGTTTGTACTAAGTGAAGAAGAATGATGTTTGGATTTAATTAGCTAAAATAATACTTTATATATCTGAAAAAGTCTGTAATATTTTTCTTTCTTGTGTCTCTATTAATAAGTGTTCATTCTTCAAAAAGAAATGCATAAAAGACACCATGTGATTGTCTCAGAGCTAACTCAGGGGTGAAACAGTCTTTTCCTCTGATTATTTTGAAATGATAGACACATTCCTATGATTCTGGCTGCATCATTCACTGTTTATAAAGACATAGAATTACCCCATGTCATCAACAATGATTGAATTTATGGAGAAAAAATTTAGACCTATACACACATTTGAAGTAAATGACATTATTTTTTATATACTGGAATACAGTGTCCTAAGTGATAAAGTCAAGTGCATCAACAAATACTATGTGACTTCAGAAAGTCAAACTTGATGATGTAAGAAGTAGAGTGCTGGTTACCAGATGCTGGGGTGGTTCGGGTAGGGATGAATTGACTGAGTATAGAAGCTTCAGATATACAGGAGGGATGAAGTGAGGAAGTCAGTAATAATTTATCCTGCATTTCTAGCTGCAAAACCCATACATTTAAAATGTTCTTTCTTCCTCTAGCAATGACCTGTGAGGTGATGAATGAACTAAAATACTCAATACTGCAATACGTATCTCCACCAAAACATCACGCTGTCTCCATAAATATACATAATTAATATTATTATAACACAAATTTAAGTAAAATAGAAAAATAAGGTCAATAAAAGTGCAGTAACATTAAGAAATCAATATGGTTGAAAGTCAAAATAGCTTTAGACCTCCCTGTACAACTTGGTCTTAATATGCACTTTACATTTCGATTTAAATCTGTGGCTTTGGTGACATCTTCCATAATGGAACACAAATTCAAAATTTAATGAAAAGGTTTTTGTCTTTGTAAAATGTGTTTGTAGTAATCTTTGGATGGATTATTTATTTTTGTTTCTGAAAATAATTTATGGTTTCCTAAAAGAACATTTCCAAGCACAATTCACTTAAGTGTCTCAAGGGAACCTTATTATTGATTTTCTTTGCTATTATTTCCAAATGTCACATTTTTCTTTGTAAAAACAGTACTATTTCATTTAAAAATATTTCGGGAAGAAAGCACAGAATCCCAATATAATTTCATTTGTTTCTATGTTTCTAGTTATGAGGTAGTTTTCCTTAACCTGAATGTATGGAAACTATGCATTATATGCAAAAGAAACACTGTGACTCCCTGTACTTTGTAAAACTCAAAACACACTTTAAATTCACCAAGTCACTGGGAATAGAAAATTCATTTGACAATGGATTTCTTTAGATGCATAAAACAGTATTATTCCAAGCACACTTTTTGTTTGGGTATGGCTTCATAAAGTAGTTTGTGTGCATTTCCTGGTATATACTATTATCACATGTTACACACATATATACACACACACAAGTATATTTGTATGCAGGTATGTATGTGTATATATTTATGTATTGTTTCTAGATAGATAGAATGATAGATAGACAGACAGACAGACAGACAGATAGATAGATAGATAGATAGATAGATATAGTTGTTCTTTTTTCCTCAATTATTATTGGATGATTAATTCTGTTTCTCAATTTGACTGGCTCACAAGGTACCCTGTGTGTTTCTGTGAGAAGTTTTTTTTTGGTTGTTTTTAACATTTGGATTAGTAAATTAGGGGAAGTTACTTTCTATCGGCAATGTGGCTAGATCTCAGTCAATGGGAAAGGCCTAAAACTACAAATAGTTTGAACTTCCCCCAATCAAGTAAGAGATCATTCTTCTTATTTTACTGATTCCAAACTCCTAAGAAAGCCTCAATGCTTCTTGGATCTGACCCTGTAGACCTCCAGACTAGAACTTCAGCATAGACTCTCTTGGTCATGGCCTTTAAGATTCGAGTTCCAATCTCTAGTTATCTATATGGTTCTCCAGCTTGCTATCTCATTCTACATACTTTGATTCATGTTTCACATCTATGCCAGGGAGAAATATCTAATTCATCTGGGGTTTCTTAGTGTCATATACAGCCTCTGTGTATCTATACCAGAAAATACACACAAAATATTTTATGAAGCCTTACCCAGAGAGCCATCTCACGGTGAATGAGTTCCTGCAGTTACCTCTGAGAGGATGCACTGAGGAATACCGAGTGTGTGGGACTATAGGGCCCCTTCAGTGGTGTGGGGCCAGTCAGAGTATTTAGTTTCAAGAGCAATGTCAGTGACTCCAGAGATCAGTAAGTATGGACTTCATGTTCTGAGGGGCAACAGACTAAGAAATAAAAAATGATCAAGAAAATGTAAAAAGATAGGGGAGACTAAGACCGTAGCTTGCCTGAAATGACCTTTCCTCAGTATTAATTAACATGAGAATCCAAGAGTGTGGGTTCACCCATTTCTCCAACCTGGAAGAGTGTCGTGTTTTCTTATTCTGGGCATTTTGGGACTCAGTCTGTTTTCTACTTTTAAAATACAGTTGTTTTGTTTTCATTCTCTGATGTATTTACATTATGAAGCTCTCAAAAATTTCATGATTGATCTGAATCTCCAAGCATGTACTTTATTTTAATAAGTCACGTGTATGTGTAGGAATCCCAGATGGGTATGCAATGAATTGTAATACCAAAAAGAAAATATGTGTTCTCTTCAATGAGGAGGTGATATGAATCCATTCCCAGTATTTATAAGAGAATCATAAGGTCCTTAAAAATATTTCTAAAATCCCTACCATCACACATTTACCTTACCTCTTGAGTCATTGTTAACCTGTAATTAAAATGTTTACCTACTTCACTAAAACTAACAATCACAATAGAAGAAGCTGAGTGGAGGCTCTTATGCCAATGAGATATCCCAGCGCATAAGCATGCTTGCCACATAAGCCTGGTGATCTTAGTTTGATGCCTGGAAAGCATAATGAAAGGAGAAAAAATGACTCCCAAAAGTTGTCATTTGACATACGTAGACAGATGCATTCATATGTGCACATGCACCCATACACTACTAATAACAAATATAGTAAATTAAATTACTTACTATATTTTAAAAGTTTCCAGAATGCAACCTTTCCCAACCAATGGTCTTAGTAATTGAAACTTTACCTATTGATTTTTCTGAAAATCCTATTGCCCAATATGGTTGTGTTTTCAAACTGATAACTGCGTCTTTATTATATTGGTATTTTAATTTTGAAATTTTATGAATATTATGAAGGGTACTGTGTGTGTGTGAGTATGTGTGGGTGTGCATGTGCATGCCAGAGACATTTTCCAGATTAACAGTTAAGTCAGAGATGAATAAGAATTAACACTGCTATTTTATTAAGATAAATAATCATCCTTACACTCATTTATGCAAAGTCATTAAGTTTTGCATAATTTCTTGATCAATTCATTAATTCAGAATTCGTTCTTAGTTTGAAATTCTGTATCTGCTTGCATGTAGATGTTTGTGAATGGCTGCTAACAATGGTTTATGATGCAGTTGATGCAGAAATAGGATGGAAGAAAATGTTCAATTATAACAATTTATTCCATACTTTAAAATGATAAAATAAGTTAATACATTTTAAAGATCCTAAACGAAAAAAAATAACTCCTATTTGGTGTATAGTTTAACTTTTTCTACTGGGTTAAGCTATTTATAAACGTAATGACATTTTAGTTCTATGATATTTTAGAGACTATAGTAATCAGTTGAAGTACATTTTAAATTATATATTTCTCTTTCTTTTTCTTTACTTGTCGTTTGATGAAGACTTTAACTTATGTTGGTCATGCTGCTAAATATTGGCTTAAAATATTACATGAACTTTTAGAATCTGACATACTCACAGATGTTAGAAAAGAAAATACTCTTCTATAGTTCTTAACTTACTTCACAGTAGTTGCTAAGCTTACAGAGAAATAATACATTACATATTACATCACCAATTTAATACTGAGCCTCCTTGATATCATTAACTAATTTTACATGTTCATATATACATATAGTAACTTAAAGTGAACGATGTGAAACGATGAATAGTATGTTTGTATGTACCTTTGTATATATGTGTATGTATGTAAATATATAAGTATTTGCGTCAAGAAACTATATTTTTCCTAAATACATAAAGACAGACCTGGACTGACAGGGTGGTTCAGGGGTTAAATGTGTTTATTGTGCAAGCCTGACAACATGAGCTCTACACCAGAAACCCATGTCAAATTAGGAAAGAACCAATGCCTCCAAGTTTTTCACCAGCCTCTCTAGGTGCCCTGAGGCACATTATAGTATATGCCCCCCAACACACATCACTCTCACACCATACACACATCATGAACATGCACACACTCACATTCACACAGTCACAGTCACTCACACACACACATTCAAACTGCACTCTCACACCACACACACACTCACACACTCACATTCACACAATCACATTCACCTATGTAACACACACAATCACACATTCACAGACACTCTAAAATAAACAAATAAATTAAAAAAAACCCTTTAAAACAGTACAGATCTTTTGATCTAAAAGAAGTGGTTGAGAAATAAGAGATGTTAAGTCAATATCACATTTACCATAAAGTCTTTCAGTAATTAAAATGCAAAGTCTGTAGTTGAAGTTTTGCTACACTACGTTTCGAAATTGTGAAAGTCAGATGCTTACAAGTATTGCTTGTAATAAAACAATATGTGAGAACACTTTATTTTTGCACAACTCCTATGATGAACTGCTTTTCTTTCCTTTTTAAAGCAAACAGAAACACTGTCTTTCTAATTTTGCTGAGATTTCTTTGACACATAGAAGAGGTTGCAGCCACAGAGTTGTAATGATGAGTCTGGCCATTATTCGACATCTCTGTTTGGAATTTCTCAAAGTTCAGACTTTATGTACAGTGTCATTATTAAATGTTTGTTTGCAACTACAGGCCAGAGACATACAAATCCCGAAGTGAGTTTTAATAAGCCACATTTCTCTATAAAATGATAATTACAACTCCATTTTATCTGACTCTAAAAAGACCCCTTGTTTACATTCTGTCATAAATTGTGGATCATAGATGTTAAAAAGCCACAGTGGCTTTGGTAGGAAGGACAGATGAGCTAGAACGCACAAAATATCTTACAAAATATCTTCAAGTGTATCTTTTCCTGAATTTTGTAGCATGAACTGACTGTGATATCCATGTTTTCATTCTCTGTCTTGTGGCTAATATAATGTGAGTTATCACTTAGAGTGGGCCCTACAGCAAGTGACAGGAAAACTGAGGGGAAAAAAAAAACACTTCATAAAGGAAGATAATTTGTCCCAATTAAGTGAAGAACACAGACATGGAATTGTCTAGGATTTAACCCAGTCTTACACTAATCATACTCAGTCTTTTCTTGCTGTGAATTATCTGCTCTAAAATGTCACTGTTATAGAGCCCATGTAGTTGTTGACAGCAACAACATGCTAATGTCCTAGGTTTACATCACACAGAGAAAAAAGGTTGTGTGTCCACACATTCCCAATTGTGTTGTTTAAACAGGTTTGGGTAAGAGATAGCGCAGAATCAGTAGAAACAGCAGGTGAATAGAGTCAATTTGTTTAACTGTGTCTAGGTCCAGTGTGCCTCAGGAGACCTAGTTTTGTTTTAATCCCATGGAATGAGAGCAGGGAAGAAATTTTGTTTATTTTGCCTCATTTCTGCTTTAACCTAAATTTTGTGATCCCAGGAGAAGAGGAAGCATGCTGGCAAGGCAGAAATGACAAGTGAAAGTTCCAGCTATGAATATGAAAAAGAGCAGAACAATTTGTGAGAATGATTTTCCTTTCCTGTGTCTAATCTCGCAGCATATTTCCTTGGGAAATGACAGTCCCAGTAGCATATGTGAGGCTGACATGCCACGTGCACTGCTTTACGGGGAGGCATGGCAGGAAGCTCTGATCAGAATGTTCTTGGAGCTGTGCTCCTAGTGTGTTTGCTGACAGGAATTCAGAGACACTTGCTTGCCAGATGGGAAGACAAATGTCTTCAGAATGGAGAGTGACTTTATATTCATACTTAAGCAATGGATGTCAGTTGCTTAGTTAAAGGGGTTCAAAAGGAAGGGCCTCTGCTCACGAGTAATCAAAGGGGTGTTTAAAACTGGAACGCACAGCTGAAGCTGTGGGGAGGGAGTTAAAAGCTTGGCAAGCAATGGACTTCCCGTTTGGACATCTCATCTTTTGTTTAATATTTCAATGCAAAACTGATGTCTTAAATAAGTAATTGCAAATGCAGCAGAGTTGATTCTTACAAGACCTCCACACCTTTCTTACATCACTCATATGGACTGGGCAGTGATGAATGAATGTCATGTGACCTGTGACATAGATATTCTGTTCCTCCTTATCCTCCTTAACCTCTTACAATTGTTGCCTCTGGGAATCATTCAGGATATTCTTTAACAATTCACTCTTGTATGTAATAGGCTATTTTATTCTCATGACTAACACAATAAAATGCAATAAGATGTGTAATTAAAAAGGTGTTGAGGACGGAAATAGGATGGGAATATCTTTGACCCTAGATCTTTCATTACATTTATCATATCTAAAGTACATGAAACTTGCAATTTTTTTCAATTTTATATTTCATTTTACTCTCTTATTTACAAAATCAGAGATCCTTAGTTGATTATTGCTAAGTGTGGTGATACTTTATTTGTGCTGAAATGTGGTGATATTTTATTTGTGCTTTGATAAATAAAGCTTGCCTGGAGAATCAGAGGAAAAAGAAAGCCAATATAAGTAAACAAAGAAGTCCGGCAGAGGTAGCACATGCCCTTAATTCCTTAGCAGGCAGGATTTCTGTGTATTCAAGGCCACACTAGGGAACAGAGCCAAGTGTGGTGACACACGCCTTTAATCTCAGTACCAACCACAGAGACCTGGAGGTCTGTACAGACAGACAGAAAGTGACAGAATTGTGTAGGAAGAGGAAGTGAGATAGCTGGACTAAGGTAGCCAATAAGAGGGGAGAACAGCAAGGCAATAAAGGTGTGGGTAGACAGGAAGTAACTCGCTCCTTGGAAGCTGCAGAATTGGTGAGGTGTGGTTAGCTGGTGGCTTCCCGTATTTCCCTGATCTCTCTAAGGTTTTAACACAAATTTCTGGCTCCATGTTTTTTATTTAATCAGACCATTTAGAAATTCAGCTACAGCTAAGACCTTCTAGACAGAGTTCTGACTTTGTACCTTTGGCATTTTAATTGGACTTAGGTGTGCATTCTGACAGTGCATATGCTACATGATATCGATCTTTTAAATGTTGATAAGGTTACTGGAATTTTAATATTAAATTTTTCAATTTTCAATTATTAATGTAATTATCTTAAAATTAACTGAATAATTGTTTCTTTTTCTAAATATAGAATTCTCTTGTGTGAGTTTATTATGTCATCTTTTTAAGGAGGATGATGCAGTGGTCCACAGGAAAGAAAAGACACAAATTATGAAAAGAGATCCACTGAGGTATGGAAACATCTTATATTTGTAACCTCTACATCTCTATTTAT
The DNA here is from genome assembly GCA_902168405.1 of Peromyscus aztecus. Lineage (NCBI taxonomy): Eukaryota > Metazoa > Chordata > Mammalia > Rodentia > Cricetidae > Peromyscus > Peromyscus aztecus. The sequence continues at coordinate 14,980 of CABHPQ010161877.1, read as the reverse complement.
ACTACAGAATGAACACTGGTTTGGTTTTGTTTATAACCAACTGCAGTATGAGAGGACAGCACAGTTTCTATGATGAGGCATAATATTACATATTTTAGAAAAAAGTTAAATTCTTAGTATTTGAATCAACCCTTTTCCAAGTAGAGGTGGCCTGTAGCTGAGCTTTGGATGTGGATATATAATTAAAAAAATCCTTTCTTTGTTTTTAATTGCAAAAACAAGACAGGAACACAGAAGTGTGACAACACAGGCAGTAAGGTAGAGCTATGTCACTGACAAAACACGCATGGCATAAATATGCATGGAAAATAACTACCTCTGAGAAGGTGTTAGAATCCAAAAATTCACATTTGAAATTCTACTAATTCTCTTAAAGAAAATTCAGTGCAAACTGATCCTTGTTTCTCTCATGGAACTGGAAAACTCACTGCACAATTTTAATGGTGTCTTCCTTTCTCTCCTTTCTGAAGCAGAAGTAAGACACATGATGAACCTGAAAATCCAAAAGATGTTTAAGAGCAATTTTTATACACCACCAAAGGCAATGTCTTAAAGTAGGCATAATAAGAAAACAGTGCTATGCTATTACAAAACACTCTACAAAGCTCCAGGTATTGGGAGAAGAGTGTCCTTGCTATTTAGGGCAGGAGTTAAAAGATATTTTTCTACATAAATGGCTATATTATAACCCCAAGTAAGTTAGCTTCTTTAATATAGAGTCATTCATAAAAACCAATAATAACCTTATTTAATTTACATTTAGTATGCAAGCTCCAGAATGAATAAAATTATATCTTTCTGAGCACACACAGCAATAATCTACTTGTTAGCTCTTTGGTATATTAATATATCTAGAGAACATATATATTTAGTAAGTTAACTTGGGTGTATAAAATAATTTATAATTTTTATTTAGTTTTGAATTCCTATAATATTTATGTAATATACATTAGTTATATAAATATGGCTTCCATTTGGTGTTCTAGACATTACAATAAAGAGACTAATATTAAAGCAGAATTACAATTTTCTTATTGTCATTAATATTTATAGATTCAATGCCACAGAAATATTTTACGTTTTATTTATTTATTTTTCTATTAACTTATTTTAAAGACAGGAATCTGCTGAAGTCTCAGTTAACTTTGACCTCACCATCCTCCTGCCTCAACATTCCAAAATCTTGAACAGCAGTTGTATACACCCATGTCCAACTGATCTTCTTTATAAAATTAAGCTTAAAAATCATCCTAGGCTGGGCGGTGGTGGTGCACGCCTTTAATCCCAGCACTCAGGAGGCAGAGCCAGGCAGATCTCTGTGAGTTTGAGGCCAGCCTGGGCTACCAAGTGAGCTCCGGGAAAGGCACAAAACTACACAGAGAAAACCTATCTCGAAAAACCAAAAAAAAAAAAAAATCATCCTAGGCAGAGCCCCAGGTGGAGCTCCGGGAGTCCAATTGGCTAGAGAGAGGAGGGATTGTATGAGCAAGAGTTGTTGAGACCATGACTTGAAAAACTACAGGGACAAATAGCCAAACTAGCGGAAACACATGAACTATGAACCCACAGCTGAGGAGCCCCCATGGAACTGGACTAGGCCCTCTGGATAAGTGGGACAGTTGATTAGCTTGAACTGTTTGGGAGGCCCCCAGGCAGTGGAGCTGGGACCTGTCCTTGGTAGATGGGCTGGCTTTTTGGAGCCTGGGGCCTATGCTGGGACACTTTGTTCATTCTTGGTATAGGGAGGAGGAAACTGGATCTGCCTCAGCTGAGTCTACCAGGCTGGGCTGACTCCCCAGGGGAGACCTTGCCTTGGAGGAGGTGGGAATGGGGGGTAGGTTGGTGGGGGGAAAGCTGGGGGGTGGGAGGAGGGAGGACGGGGGAAATCCGTGGCTGATATGTGAAATTAAGTTAATTATGAAATAAAAATTATATATATATATATATATGTATATATATATGAAATCATCCTAGGGAAATTTTGGTTTTAGTAAAAGAAGATGTATTGTGTGAACTCCATTTAACCCCCTTTTAACTTCTTTCTGGGGTATGCCTTTTTTAATATTAGACATGTTGGCTATTGTTTGATATAAGAAATTGTCACTTACAAACAGTAGCTATTAGGTTCAAAATGTTCTATTTTAAAAAGCATTACTTTTATTTGAGGTCATAGAGAAAATAATTATTTCAAATTGAACCAAATGATGGTTAACTACCCTCTGCCTCTTCTATTTCCAGGTTATATAAACATACTTATTAAATCTCAAAGACTTCAGAAGAAAAGAACACTGTCCCAGAGTGTGTCATGTCAGGAAAGTATACAATTTACTGCAGCATCAATAACCTTGTTTAATCTCAAGGCTAACTGGCAATGCTATGTGGTGGTTAAAGACACCTGCCTTTGAAGCCTTTGCATTGATCTAACAGAGAAAGAAAGTGGAAAATGTGGATCCCAAGTCTAAATCAGACAGGCTCTGTTTATTTCTATATTTACCAATGATTATTAGATTGGATGGAATATATGATGATAGATAGATAGATAGATAGATAGATAGATAGATAGACAGATACATTATAGATAGGTAGATGTTAGATAGATGTATAAATAGATAGATGATAGATAGATAGATAGATAGATAGATAATTAGATTGACAAACAGATAGATAGATGCAGTCCATAACAGACTACTTGGCTGCATGTCCTTTGGTCAAATTTATCTCTATTTTTTCTCTCATAAATCCAATTTTTGAAATAATTTTCTCTCATATATTTCCCGATTATATTTGGTTTTTATTTATTTAATATTTTAACATTTGAAATAAATTTCTTTTTTATTAAGAGATTTTCTATTCATTTTTATATAACAACCAGATACCCTTGTCTTCCCTCCTGCCACTCCCAGCCTTCCCCCCCAACCCACCCCCATTTCCACCTCCTCCAAGGCAAGGTCTCCCATGGGGAGTCAGCAAAGCCTGGCATATTCAGTTGAGGCAGGTCCAAGCCCCTTCTCCTTGCACCAAGGCTATGTAAAGTGTCTTGTCATAGGCACTAGACTCCAAAAAGCCAGCTCATACACTAGGGACAGGTCCCAATCCCACTGCCTGGGGGCCCCCTAAAGAGTTTGAGCTAAACAACTGTCTCGCTTATCCAGAGGGCCTAGTCTAGTACCGTGGGGGCTCCTCAGCTATTGGTCCAGTTCATGTGTTTCCACTAGTTTGGCTAGTTGTCTCTGTACTTTTTCTAATCATAGTCTTGATATCAACTTCATATGGAAAAACAAAATCCCAAGATAGCTAAAAGAATCCTGTACAATAAAGCAACCTCTGGAGGCATCACAATCCCTGACTTCAAGCTCTACTATGGAGCTACAGTAATAAAAACAGCTTGGTACTGTCATAAAAACTGACATGTGGACCAATGGAATCGAATTGAAGACCCTGACATTAATCCATACACGTACAAACACTTAATTTTTGACAACGAAGCCAAAACTGTACAATGGAAAAAAGAAAGGATCTTCAACAAATGTTGCTGGCATAACTGGATGTCACATGTAGAAGATTGCAAATAGATCCATATCTGTCACCATCCACAAAACTTAAGTCCAAGTGCATCAAAGACCTCAACAGAAATCCAGTTACTCTGAAGCTGATAGAAGAGAGAGTAGGAAGTAGACTTGAATGCATTGGCACCAGAGATCACTTCCTAAATATAACACTAGTAGCACAGAGAGTAACAACTAATAAATGGGACCTCTTGAAACTGAGAAGCTTTTGTAGGGCAAAGGACACGATCAATAAGACAAAACAATAGCCAACAGAATGGGAAAAGATCTTCACCAACCCCACATCAGGCATAGGGCTGATCTCCAGAATATAGAAAGAACTCAAGAAACTAGACGTCAAAATACTTAACAGTCCAATTAAAAAAATGGGCTACAGAGCTAAACAGAGAATTCTCAGCAGAAGAATCTCAAATGGCTGAAAGACATTTAAGGAATTGCTCAATATCATTAGTCATCAGGGAAACACAAATCAAAATGACTCTGAGATACCATCTTACATCTGTCAGAATGGCTAAGATCAAAAACACTGAAGACACCTTATGTTGGAGAGGATGCTTAGCAAGGGGAACACTGCTAGACTGTTGGTGGGAATGCAAACTTGTACGTACAACCACTTTGGAAATGAGTATGGTGGGTTCTCAGAAAACTGGGAATCAATCTCCCTCAAGACCCAGCTACACCACTGTTGGGCATATACCCAAGGAATGCTCAATCATACCACAAAGACACGTGCTCAACTATGTTCATAGCAGCATTATTTGTAATAGTCAGAACCTGGAAACAACCTAGATGCCCCTCAACTGAAGAATGGATAAAGAAAATATGGTACATATACACAATGGAGTACTACTCAGCAGAGAACAACAATGACATCATGAGGTTTGCAGGCAAATGGATGGAACAAGAAAATATCATCCTGAGTGAGGTAACCCAGACTCAGAAAGACAAACATGGTATGTACTCACTCGTAAGTGGATACTAGATGTAAAGCAAGGTATAACCAGACTGCAACCCACAGCTCCAGGGAGGCTAGCTAGTAAGGAGGTCCCTAGGAAGGATGCATGGATTACCCAGCAATGGGGAAATGGATGAGATCTACATGAGCAAACTGTGAGTGATGGGGGTAATGGAGGGCAAGGGATGGGGGAATGAGAGTTTAAGGGAGTGGGAGGTTTGAGCTGAAACGTGAACAGAGTGGGAGAACAAGGATACCATGATAAATGAAGGCACCATGGGAATGGGGAGAAGCAGAGTGCTAGGGAGGTTCCCAGGAATCCACAGGGATGACTCCATCATAGACTACTGGCAATGGTCAAGAAGGAGCCTGAGCTGACCTACTCTGGTGATCGGATGGCTGAATACCCTAACTGACATCATAGAACCCTCATCCAGTGACTGATGAAAGCATATGCAGAGAGCCACAGCAGGGTCCCAGGTGGAGCTCCAGGAGTCCAATTGACAAGAGAGGAGTGATTCTATGAAATAAATTTCTAATGGTATTTAAACTCTGTGCTATGTGTTATTTTATCTTATTTCTTATTTTGAAAGGAATACTGATATCATTACAGACTCTGGCCTTTTGGAATCTAATTGTTCTAAATCCAAAGTACAAGAGTGTCTTTGTAGAAAACATTTCATAAGTGGCCGATTTCTCTTGAACAACTTGACTTTTTGATGCATAGTACAAAATTTCTTTTATAAATGTGGGCCAATTTACAACAAGTTAGATATAACTTAAAATGTATTGTGTTTGTATATGCAGAGGAAAGTTAAAATGATATCTTGTTTCACTTTTTGCTTCAGTAAATGCTACTTTTTAAAGAGTTTTATTTTTACATTTGAAAAGGATTTTGACGTATTCTGCTTTCCAGTGTGTGTATGATTCTATTTAAATATATAGGGTTATTATTAATGCCCATGGTATTAAGATATCATAAAGTACCATTGAAAACTGCAAATTTCATCAGTATTAAGACTGATTCAGAGTAAATTCTGCTGTACAATTTGGTTATTATATTAAGAATATTAAGTTAATGAATATTTTGTGCAACCTTGGCATTTGCATGGGCATTTCAAGCTCTCTGTACTTGTAAACAAATTTTTCTACCTTCTAATTGTTTGAAGAGATGAAACCTAATTTATTCCAATGGGGGTGAATATTTCAATGAAGGAAAGCTGAGCAGTGCACTATTGGCTATGTGAATTTCCAAGTTTTCTATTATTAAAGTGCAAGTTTGCCATGGACTCTTGCAGTAGTCTCAGAGACCTAGAAAATCAAGAGCCACAATGAAGAGAGCTTTCCTCCCCTCACTCTGGGCTCTCGTGAAACTCCCACACTTTGTGGTATTGGTCTTGCTGGATACCAACAGTACTGAATTAGTAAGTTCAAAACAGCTTCTAGTGTTACCTGACCATTTTGTAAACTCCTTTTTGTGTGTTTATATCTCTGTGGAGCCACTGTCTGTAGCATGTATTTTCATGTATGCTTGGTTCATTAACATTGAACTCACAGATGGTAGCGTTGTTGTCCCACTATTGAGCAGCTTTCAGCAATAGCTCTTTTGTGCATAAGACAGTGGAAACCTTCATCTGTTGAGTGGTATGCTAAACGAATGTAAGCAAAACCCAAACCTATCAACAAAAGGTCATGAATGAAAAATGTATAAAACATATAGTGCAAAATAAAGCACCACAAGGAAATTTGCTTACAGTTTGATGCCTGAAATTAGAAATCCTCACATCACCGTTCTTTCCTCATTTACAAAGATGCAAGTTGGGTACCTCCAAGTTTTCCCTGATTCTGTATGCTTGTGGACATAACACATGTTAATAAAGTTTAACATGTATGTAAATCAATGGATTAAAATCCCTGAATAACAATCATTGCCTACATTTTGAAATGATGCATATATGACTAAAATTATTCATCTATCATTTAGCTTATTCAAATGGTATACATATTTTGTAGTTCTCTGTGTTTCTCCTCTTGCTTCTTTCTATTTTACTTCTTAATGTAATGCTGTTACTTGGAGATATGAAAGATGGCAAAAGGCTATAGCTCATTCATACAGTACATGCCAACCCTGCATGGCTTGTTCCTCATTAATTCAGTAAGTAGATAAGTAAATCTCTCTTGGGAAAAGGAAGGGACAGAAGTTAGTACTGTGCTACTGCTTAGTATTGTGGCTGTGTATCATGTGTGATAAGAATTTCAGGAATGCTGAAAATAGGGGAAATATTTCTTAACACTGGTAAATACAATATATTTTCTTATTTTAAATAGAGTAATATCTAAATATCTCACACTGGGACACATTGATGTCTAGTACATATTCAGGTATCAGTCAGTCAAGGACCACTCTATAGGCATACCTGTGTCTCATAGTGTCTATGAATTTTCACTATGATTAACTCCAAATTGAGTTTTTTTTTTCAATGAAGGTAAATTAACTTATAGAAAGTGACATGAGCAAACTCAGTGAATGGGCTGAATGAAATGCAAGGGGCAGAGAGAAAATTGTAGAAGCAATAAATTAAGTGATAACACACAATACTAGGTCAATTAAAATCAAGAGAGTAGCCTACTCGACTTCACATAAAGGGTAACAGACAGCTCGACAAGCAGTTTTCTCATTCAGGTGTAAATGCTAATCTGATAGGATGGAAATTGAATTCAGCCTGCCTAAACCTCTTTCCACACATTTGTTTTCTATTGTCTATCCTCTTTCTCCCTCCTTCAGGCCTCACCCCTCTGTTCGTCCCTCCCTCCTCCCTTCCTTCTCCTTTCTGTAGCTTTCTTTCTCTCTCCTTTACCCTTCCTTTCATTTAATTTTGTATCATTATTTCTTTTTTCCTTTTACTATTACAAATTAATGCATAATGTTTAAGATATATACTATAGATATAGAAATCTTTGGTTTCTAGCATATAAACATATATATATATATATATTCATGAGCCATCACATTTTGAAAAACAAAAAAATATAATCACAAATAGATAATACACGGAAGTCTTTATACATATTTGTGTGTTTCCATGTTGATTATTATTTAAAACAATATATAGTAACAACGCTTTATGCTATTTATATTATATGATTCATATCAAGTAGATTTTCTTGCCAGACCTCAGTATTGATTCACTGTTTCATATTTGATCATGTTTCTTTATAACTGTAGGTGTTTTCAACACTGATTTTAGAACAGAGCAGAGCAGCAGGGGTGGCCACAGTACTTGTCTATTAATGGTAATTAAACTTCTTGTTTGTTTGAGGGAGGTCTTTCCTTCCTTCCTTCTTTCTTTATTTGACCTGCAGTTCTGGATATGCTAGAACTCACTGTGTAGTCCAACTTGGCTGCACACTCATGGCAACTCTTTCCTCAGCCTTCCAAACGCTGAGGTTACCTTCATGAGCCACCACATCTTGAAAAACAGAAGATGTAATCACAACTAGATAATACATGGACACCTTTATACATATCTGTGTGCTTCCATGTTGATTATTATTTAAAACAATATATATAGTAACTTAATGCTTTAAATGCTTTATGCTATTTTAATTTACTCATGCTAAATTTTCATAGCTATAGATGTAAATTAAAACACATGATATTGCAATGTAATGTGGAAATTTAGAAATGAGCAGAAGAAAGAACAAGTCTCATTGAACTATTGTATGTAATGAATGGATTGTGCACTTGTAATATTAACACTAAGTACTTTACAGAAAACCATCTTATTTAGTCTAGGAAAACACGTTTAAGGACATATTAAATTTTTACCAACTTTTAAAAAATTAATACCATGTGTTTTCTTGCCTTAAACATGTATTTAATATTAAATACACTCTCCACTTCAGTTTTTCCCCAGCATAGTTACTACATTGTGGTTGTATAAGTCTAAAAATAAAATTTCTTGCCATATTGTTGTTCTTTCTGGAATACCTGGTGACTATGGGTTGTTGAAGTCTCCCATTATCAGCGTGTGGGGTTTGATGTGTGATTTAAGTTTAGTAATGTTTCTTTTACATATATGGGTGCCCTTGTATTTGGAGCATAAATGTTCAGAATTGAGATTTCATCTCAAAGAATTTTTTTTCTCTGTTGAATATGTAATGTCCATCCCAATCTCTTTTGATTGATTTTAGTTTGAAGTCTATTTTGTTAGATATTAGGATAGCTACACCAGTTTGCTTTTTAAGTCCATTTGCTTGGAAAGTCTTTTCCCAACCTTTTACTCTGAGGTAGTGTCTGTCTTTTAAGTTGAGGTATGTTTCTTATATGCAGCAGAAGAATGGACCCTGTTTTTATATTCATTCTGTTAGCCTGTGTCCTTTTATAGGAGAATCGAGTCCATTGATATTGAGGGTTATTAAAGACCAATGATTGTTGATTCCTGTTATTGTTATTTTTTTGATGGTAGTGTGTTTGTATTTTCCTTCTTTGGAATTTGATGCTGTGGGGTTATCTATTGCCTGTGTTTTCATGGGTGCATCTAGCTTTGTTAGGTTGGAGTTTTCCTTCTAGTGCTTTCTGTAGGGCTGGATTTGTGGATAGGCATTGTTTAAATCTGGTTTTGTCTTGGAATATTTTGTGTACTCTATCTATGGTGATTGAAAGTTTTGCTGGGTATAGTAGTCTGGGCTGGCATCTGTGGTCTCTTAGTGTCTGCATAACATCTGTTCCAGACCTTCTGGCTTTCAGAGTCCCCATTGAGAATTATGGTTATTCTGATGGGTCTGCCTTTGTAAGTCACTTGGCCTTTTTTCTTTGCTCCTCTTAATATTCTTTCCTTATCCTGTATATTTAGTGGTTTGATTTTTATGTGGCAGGAGGACTTTTGGGGGGTCTAGTCTGGTGTTCTGTAAACTTCTTATATCTTCATAGGCATTTCCTTCTTTAGGTTGGGAAAGTTTTCTTCTATGATTTTGTTGCATATATTTTCTGTGCCTTTGAATTGGTATTCTTCTCCTTCTTCTATCCCTAATATTCTTAGGTTTGGCCTTTTCATGGTGTCCCAGACTTCCTGGACATTTTGTGTTATGACTTTTTTTGGCTTTAGTGTTTTCTTTGACTAACAAATCTATTTCCTCTATGATATCCTCCATGCTAGAGATTGTCTCTTTCATCTCTTGTTTGCTGTTGGTTATGCTAGCATCTGTAGTTTCTGTTCATTTACTCAAATTTTCCATTTCCAGCATTCCCTCAGTTTGTGTCTTCTTCATTGCTTCTATTTCCTTTTTTAGGATACAACTGAACCAAACTAGTGGGAACTCATGAACATTAAACCAACAGCTATGGTACCTGCATGGGACTGGACTAGGCCCTCTGCATAAGTGAGACAGTTGTGTAGCTTGGTCTGTTTAAGGGGCCCCTGGCAGTGTGATCAAGATTTATCCTTAGTGTGTGAACTGGCTTTTTTGGAGCTCATTATCTATGGTGGGACACCTTGCCCAGTCTTGATGCAGGGTGAATGGCTTGGACCTGCCTCAACTGAATGTACCAGACTTTGCTGACTCACCATGGGAGGAATTACCTTTTAGGGGAAGAGTCTGGAGCTGGGAGGGAAGGCTTGGGGAGAGCAGGAGGATGGAAGAGAGGGGGATCTGTGGTTGGTATGTAAAATGAATAAAAAATTTCCTATTAAAAATAAAATTAAAAAAGAAATACATTGTACAAAACTGTCAACCAAAAACAGTTCATAGCCATAGATTGCCTTTTTGTAAATGAATTAATATATTCATAGTTTCACACTTAAAAATGATGATTCTTGTAAACAGCAAAGATTCACTCTTTAAGAATAAACTTTGTAAACTGAGTAACATCCATGACATAGAGCACCCTCCCTCTTATTTGGAAAATATAAATGGAAGAAATATGCACTGAAAGAATCTAATTTTTATCCCTGTATAATTGAAAAATTAATTGTGTTCATTTTATTGAGTTTCATAAGGAAAATGTTTGGAAATATTTCATGGAACACAATTTATTTATAGAGCCCAATTTTTTAACTAACATGCAAGTTATTTAACTAGCAAATAGATATTATCTTAACAGATCTTGAAACTTCATGTATCATGTGACTCTTATGATATGAGTGGTGGAAATTATAAATACAAGCAGTACCAGTTTATGTTCATTACCTCAGTATAGTTACTAAAATACCCTCCCCCTCTGCACCATGAACAGGTCCTGGACTGTGTGCTAACATATCAGCCACCTCCCATATACAATGTGATTGAGCTATACCTGGCAACTCTTCTGATATAGGCCTAAGGCATAACAGAGAAAGGGAATTTATTCATTCTGGTCATCAGGGTCTTTCTGAGAGGTGTTATTCTCTGCAATTCCTTAAGAAATTAGAAGGATGCAATGGTGAGAATGACTTACTATTGTCAAGAGTGTGGTTTGTTCCTTCAAAACTCAAAATTGCTAATTTAAATTAATACTCTTATAGTGATGGGGACTTGGGAAAAAATTCTGTCTGTGGGGCACCTCACACTCACAAGAGAATAGTGTTTGTCTCTTTGAGTGAGTTAGGTCTCTTAGGACTGCATCATTTACCATGGCAGGAGGTTGTAAGTCTAGCTCTTCTTCTCCCTGACCCATTGGGCACTCTTGCCCAAAAAAACCCTTCTGGTTTGGGATGCTATTCCCATGTTGCATGCTGTGATGTAGCAAGAAGACCTCCAGTGGTCAAAAAGATGGTGCTGCCTTGTCCTACACATCCAGTCCTCAAACTAAATAAATCTATTTTCTTTTTATAGAACCCAGTTCTGACATTACAAAACAGACTCAGAGATAAGCTAAAGGACATTTATGTGTTACATAAATTGCTAAACGGTCTTATTAATGGAAAAACCCGGAGCCAGATATTGGGGTGAAAAACTGAGAGATCAGGGAATAGGACAAGCCACAGCCATGTCTCACCTCACCAAGTCATCCCTCCTTGCACTGTACCACATCATATGGGAGAAGGGCATGCTTGCAGGTCCTTCACGAACAGAATAGCCAGGCTGACTTGGTCAGGGGCTGAGAGGTTACAGATGTCTTCAATAAACTTTACTAAATTAAAATGTGTTATATTATTTTTAACAAAAAGAAGATATACAATTCTGACACATATTAACATTTCAATTAGTACTTGTTTGTTATATACCCTTGTCCATGTGAGGCTATGTGAGGGAGATGGGGGGGGGTGAATATGAAGCTTCCTGTAAAGAGAACCATACATATACTCACATATGTTATTGTTTATAATTTCAACTATGGAAGTAAAACACAAATACAAAACATTATTATGCCATATTCTGAATTGTTCCATACATGAAATATATAGAACTCTGTTATAATGACTAAACACTCACCATACAATAACATGCCTAAAATGTATATACAGAGTTCTTTTTTACAGCTTTGTTTTCACAAGAAAGTCCGAGCCATGACATGGGTGTGAAAAACTTCCTTAGAACCTTCTAGCATAATGATTTCAGAACCCAAAGTGCCCGCATTTCACATACATATAATGATTTTCTTTTTCTGGTTGGTGAAATGTCTCAGCAGGCAAGAGCACTTGCCACCAAACCTGAAGATCTAATACATACTTTCAGCAAATTATCAGGATTTCAAACCAAGATTTAAACTAATCAGTAGTTTGCGCTTTCTGGGTAGCACTGATTAGGCTCTGAGTTATATGAGAAAATGACAGAGAGGAAGAAGAAAGAGGGAGAGAATACGAAAGTGGGGGAAACATGCTAGGGAGAAAGGAGGCTGGAAAGAGGAAAAGCAGGGGCAGAGGTGGGCCAGTTACGCTGTACACACGCATGAAAGCTTCAAAAGAAAAAAAAAACAATGTAGAAGAATAGTGTGTGTGACAGACTGGATTGTACACAGATCTAAAAGGCTTAGTGGATGCCACCCTCCATTATCACAGCAATCCCTCAGGAAAACAAAAACTAGTTTGATGTTTACAGAGCCTACAAGCTTTCTGGACAACTTTAACACACATTTTACATTACTTCAGATATATAGTAACATACAAAAAGATAAATTAGTAAGTTCTGCCACGCCATGGTCCTGTTCCTTACACTGTTTTAGTGTGTTATTAGTGCAGTGTGTGTGCTATATCGAGCTATGTAAGATAGTCATTAAATGTCTGTACATATCATGCTATTTTAGAGCTACTAGGAGAGGAAATGAATGTGAGTCTGCACTTACTGGGCTGGCTCTGTTACACTTATGTTTAAACTCCCTTGTTCTTGCTGGATCACACACAGTTGGGTTACTATTTGGTACCATGGAATTTCTATGATGTGCATTCAGGATAACGATTCTCCTTGGTGCTATTGTTGTCAAACACCTTCTGTTTCTATACCTTACCAGGCAAAGAATATAATTATCCACACAGTGAGTTATGTAATTGCACTTTAAGCCTGTAGCTAAGCAAGGGAAAATATGCAATTTTACTGTCTTTTGTATGCATAATTTAGTTCATGGACACTTTTTGTTAGGATTTGAATTACTCTGCTTTCAGCACATATAATCATTTATATTAATATTTAAATGCTGTGTGTTTTTGAGTATTTCTTATATGAGTACTTACATTTACACCATTTCTATCCCTCTCACTACCCTCCCTAACTACTTACTTGTACCTCTAATTTTCTCTATAATTCATGACCTATTCTTTAACATATATATGTATATATGAAAATGTTGTATTTCTTTCTTCAGAAATACACACATGTGAAAGAATAATTCAAGAATTAGAGGCTATGGACTTGAGAGAGCAAGTAGAGCGCAAAGGAGAAAAGGGAAGGGGAAAGTGATGTAATTTATTTTAATTTCAAAAAATAAAATTATTCTCTAAAGAAAAATAAAACTAGAAACTACATTTCTGAGAATTTTTTTCACATAGGCATGCTTTTATTTTGACTTGCTTGTTAAAATGTAGTTTTGTTTGTTTGTGGCCTGTGTTGTCCTGGAGCTTATTACATAATCCAGATAGGACTGGAGCTCACAGAGATCAACCTTCTTCTTTTCCAAGTATGGTATTAAAGTTGTATGTCATGATGTCTGGCACTGAAACAGTTTTACAGGACGGGATAGCAGTTTCTCTTTCTCTCTCTCTCTCTCTCTCTCTCTCTCTCTCTCTCTCTCTCTCTCTCTCCCTCCCTCTCGCTATCTCTCCCTCTCTATTTATCTACAGCTATCTATCTATCTATCTATCTATCTATCTATCTATCTATCTATCTA
>CABHPQ010161876.1:25838-36117 GCA_902168405.1 Peromyscus aztecus | reverse complement strand
ATACTTGCTAAAGGAGATAATTACAGAAGGCAGGTATCTGATTCCAATGCTAAAAAGGGGGGACAAAGGCCTGGAAAAGGGAAGTCTTGCTGGTGTGACTGTTGTCAACACAGTTGGGGGAAGTTATCCAAACACCTTAATTGTATAGGGAAAAACTGTGCCCAATGAATGATCGATCACACTGTTAGAAGTTCTTAGAATCAAATGGGAAAGCTGTAATAGCACACATGAAATTCATAGCAGGAAACAGCTAATATTCAAAAGCCAGTATCACCAAGACTCATTAAGTCTTGGCTTTATCCTCTGGAAAGGCCCTTGGCTTCTTCCAGGTATAGCTTTGTCATAGCCATCCAAATTCCTGCTTCATATTTCTCCACCCCACAGCAGTTCTCTGTTTCTATTTTGTTGATTTGAGCCCTCAGTTTCATTTTTTTTTCGTCATCTTGGGTGTGCTCTACTTCCTTTTGTTCTAGAGTTTTCAGGTGTGCTGCTAAGTCACTAGAATGAGATCTCTCCAGTTTTGCTGTGTAGATACTTAATGCTATGAACTTTCCTCTTAGAATGACTTTCATTGTCCCATAAGTTTGGGTATGCTGTGTATTCATTTTATTGAATTCTAGAAAGTCTTTTATTTCTGCCTTTATTTCTGTCTTGACCCATTTTTCATTCAGTGGAGAGTTGTTCAGTTTCCATGAGTTTATATGATTTCTGTTGTTTCTGTTACTGAAATCCAGGTTTTCCCTGGTTGTCTGATAGGATGCAGGGAATCATTTCAATTTTTTGTATCTGTTCGGACTTGCTTTGTGTCCTAGAATGTGGTCAGTTTTGGAGAAGGTTCCATGAGATGCTGAGAAGAAGATATATTCTTTTGTGTTTTGGTGAAATGTACTGTAAATATCTGTTAGATTCATTTGGTTTATAACATCTGTAAGATACTTGAGTGCCTTTGTATTTGGGGCATAGATGTTAAGAATTGAAATGTCATTTGGTTGAATTTTTCCTTGGATAAGTATGTAGTGTCCTTCCCTATCTCTTTTGACTAGTTTTGGTTTGAAGTCTATTTTGTTAGATATAAAATGGCGATGCCAGCTTGCTTCTTAGTATATCTTTTTCCAATCCTTCACCCTGAGGTAATGTCTATCCTTGATGTTGAGGTGTGCTTCTTGGATACAGCAGAAAGATGGATCATGTTTTCATATCCATTCTGTTAGTCTGTGTCTTTTTATTGGGCAATTGAGAACATTGGTATTGAGAGATATCAAAGACCAATTATTGTTGATTCCTGTATTTTTTTTCTTGATGCTTTTATTGTTGGTAGTGGTGGTGAAGGAGGTGGTTTTGTTTTGTTTTGTTTTGTGTGTGTGTGTGTGTGTGTGTGTGTGTGTGTGTGTGTGTGTGTGTGTTTGGGTCTTTGGGTTTTGCTGGTGTGAGATTATTTATTTCCTGTGTTTTCATGGGTGTAGTTAACCTCCTTAGGTTGGAGTTTTCCTTCTAGAACCCTCTGTAAGGGCCGAATTTATAGATAGATATTGTTTAAATTTGACTTTATCATGGTATATCTTTTTCCTTCTATGGTGATTGAAAGTTTTGCTGGGTATAGTAGTCTGGGCTGGCATCTGTGGTCTCTTAGAGTCTGCTGCACATCTGTCCAGGCCTTTCTGACTTTTAGTCTCCATTGAGAAGTCAGATGTAAGTCTAATAGCTCTACTTTTATACATTTCTTGGTCTTTTTCCCTTGTAGCTTTCTTTATTCTGTATGTTTAGTGTTTTAATTATTATGTGGCAAGTGGACTTTCTATTCTGGTCCAATCAATTTGCTGTTTTGTATGCTTCTTGAACCTTTGTAGGCATCTCCTTCATTAGGTTAGGAAAATTTTCTTCTATGATTTTGTGAAAAATATTTTGGAGCCTTTGAGCTGCCTTTCTTCTCCTTACTCTATTCCTGTTATTCTTAGTTTGATCTTTTTTTCTTTCTTTCTTTCTTTCCTTCTTTCTTCCTTCCTTTCTTCCTTTTGGTGGGTGGTTTTTCTAGACAGGGTGTCTTTGTATAGTTCTGACTGTCCTGGAACCAGCTCTGTGGACCAGGCTGGCCTTGAACTCACAGAGATCCTTCCAGGTGTTAGGATTAAAAGGTTGTGCCAACACCACCTAGCCATGTTTGATCTTTTCATAGTGTTTCAGATTTCCTAGATGCTTTGTGTTGGTTTTTTTTGGTTTTTGGTTTTTGGTTTTTTTTTTTTTTTTAGATTTAACATTTTTTTTAACCAATTTGTACATTATTTCTATCATATCTTCAATGTGGTTTCTGTTTCCTCTCTGGATTTTTGGAGAGTGTGATGTCTGTGTATTGCCTATTTTACTGGCCCGCTCAGCTGGTGTGTGCACAAGGAATGGCTGCTGGTGCTGGAGGCTGGGATGCAGTGATGAGTGGGGGAAGGGAAGTCAGGAAGGAATGGTCTGTGGGGTCCACAGAGATGTGGGCTGAGGGGAAGGGAGGCTGCAGCTGGTGTTCTGTTGCAGGACTAGGGAAGAGACTGAGGGATTGAGTCTGGGGGAACAGAGAGAGCTGAGAAGGTCTGTGGGCAGCCTACCTGGTTTTCTGGGCTATTAATGTGCACATGAATTGGGTAAGCTTATAGTAACCTTCCTGTATAACAACAATTCTACTATGTAATGAATGTCCTGGGGAAAGCAAGCCTTCAGGCTTTGGCATAAGTAGGATGTAGATTCAAGCTTGGCTTGTGGATTAAAGGACTGGCTTTATGTGAATTTCTGGCTGATTGAATTTATGTGAATCTCTTAATGTCTCACTCTATTGCCTCATTTTTCAAGTGAGGATATTGAAACTGCTGAGAGGCATCTGAGGGGTTTCTAAATTGAATGTACAATGAGTTTGATATTAAGTCCCTACGTTTTCCCTGCCTACTCTTTCTATGATTATTATGCCCATAAATTTTAAAATGCATTGTATGCCTTAGAATTCCAGAACTTCTGTCCTGGCTGAAACAGTTTCAAATAAAATTGCATAATCCCCCGACGGTCCACTACCCACCCAATCAAGGACAGATGGATCTCTGCATCACATCCGGCTGCCAGGATGGTCTCTGTAAGGTAAGAATGGAAGAGAAGGAAGGTTTTGTATAGAATCAAGCACACTCCTAAATGTGGTTGTCTCCCACACACTATAAGGAGATCATGTTTTGTAGGCTACTGGGAGGGAGGCCTTTTTCTCTTCATTTAGGATTATAAACAGGAAATTCAAAGTCAAAGACAGGATGGGGGAAGACTGATGGTACATAAAAGTCAGGCACAAGTGCTTTGGGTTGATCAAATGATATTAGAAACCAAAATCACCTGTTCTTTTTGTGTTAAAAAGAAAAAGAATCAGTTACTGTGTAGATTTTCGTTGGAGGAGAAACGTTTGTGGTTCTGCGGACTGACACTTAGGAATTCTCTCAAAGAAATGACTTTCATTGGCAAGCGTATTGTGACCTTTCCTTGTGGAAAGAGACAGAAAAGTGTTTCTTCATTATCTGTTACAATTCCAGTCATATCAAAACAGGAAGTTAGTATAAGTGGCTTTATTATGGAGACCATAGCAATAATATTTGTTCCGTGTGTCCCATGGTAGCTGGTTTGTCCTTGTATTTGGATCCTTTTTTTTTTAAACAAATTAACCTCATTTCTACCGGGATAGGTTAAGAATAGATTTTTTTTTATTTATCACCTCCTGTGGCCTGAATGATTACGTGGGGTAGTCTCTTCCTGCCCACACCCACCTACTCTCTCTCTTCACCCTCTTCACACTTCACCTCACGTCCCAGAAGTCTCCCAGTTTATGGTTTACCAAAAGGTCCTGATTGTCCTTGGTTCCTACATACACCAGGACATCACCTCCTCGATGGAGTCTTACCTAAGTTCTCTGAGTGCCAGCGTCCTGCATTGAGATGTCCACACAGATTTGGCCTCTCTATTGAGATAATTATCTGATCAGTGTCTAGCTCTCCCAGAGGGATCAGCAACTTCATGAGAGTAAGAACCTGATCATTTTGTCAAGGATTTTATCTCCATTCCTCTTCCCTGGCCTGATTCATAGTCGATATCTAACACATTTTCCAAAAAGCAATAAAAGGGACAGATGGATTTTAGGAGCCAAACAAGTTATGTTCTTTTTCATTTTACCCTAGAGCAAGGGTCAACAAACTGCTGGATAGCAAAATCCAGACCATTAGCTAAATTGGTAAATAAAGTTTTATTGGCACTCAGATGCTCTCAGTTATTACACTTTGCCTGTGACTGCTTTCTCACTATAGAGGCAGAGCTGAGCAGCGGCCACAGAAACACTGTGGCTCACACAGCAGTTATTGCCTAGCCCTTACAGGAAAATTTCCAACTCCCCCACTGGATCCTGTGAGCACAAACAATGTTCTCAGAATGGGAGCCATTCTTTCCTCACTAACCTCTGCTTCTTTTGTCAGGTGTTTGAAATGCTCATCGATCCTGGGGACACTATCCTCGTAAACGAACCTTTGTTTACAGGAACCCTTTTTGCTGTAAGTACATATTTTTACAAAACAGCAAGTCTCTTCCAGCCCTTTAGAATACCTGTCGCCACAAAGACCTTTTTAAGAGAAGAGTTCTTCCTTTGCAACCAAGCTTCCTTTGTCATGTGTTTCAAACTTGTGTGGTTTATGACCATCTGAGCAGCCATTTGGTCCCCAACCTGTCTCTCACAGTAAAGTCACTGTCATTACAATTTAACATGATGCTTGATTGTGTGTGACAGTTGAATTCTGAGTGTATGATATGTTATTAACATCAAAAAACATTAAGGTCAAAGCTGCTGTTCTGAAAAAGAAAATTGTGTTTTTTTAAAAAGGCAGTTTAGGGGACTGAGGAGGCATTTCAGGGATTAAAATGTTGGCTCATGCAAGGAGAGGATAAGAGTTCAGATGCCCAGAATCCAAATAAATTCTGGTGGGAGTGAGACCTATCTGTAATTCCAGTCTCAGAAGGCAGAGCCTGGGAACCCCCAGAGCCAGCTGGCTATCTAACTAGCAATGTGTCGGGATTCTGGATTGGATGGAGAGACCCTGACTAAACGAACAAGGTGGAAGATCAATAGAGAATGGTTTCCCAACATCAACCTTGGGTCTATGCATGCACCACACACACACACACACACACACACACACACTCACAAACTTACACACACACACACACACATACATACACATACACACACACATACATATATTTACACACACACACATACACTTACACACACACACACACACACACACACACACACACACACACACACAGGAAAGTAGACCAAGAAAAAAGGCATTCTGTATTCAATTGCTTTAGAGAGACTTTGGTTTCAGTGAAGTTTTCTGGAATCCTGTGAATATTTTTAGTTATTTACTCTCAACAGCAAATGAACCACTACCACCATATGATCATATGTTTAAGGAGTTGGGGGAGAGTGTGTTCCAATCCTTTGGCACCAAGCAGAAATGATCAATTTGTGTTACAGGAAAAACAGTTATATCTACAGCACCATGGTATGTTTTGAAACATCCAGGATAGGAGTTATGGGGAAGGCAAAGGGAGGTTGAGGGGTAAGTAAAAGTTTCAGTTTAAAAAGAAAGTTTAAGTAAATGGAATTATTTTGACTAAATATATTGAATTTGACCTGGGTGTTTTTGAATCATATTGTTAAGTTAACTTAAGCTGTGGTTGAGTTTCAAACAGAAGTGTCTGTGGTTATGTGTGAGTGAGTGTGCTGTGAAGCCGGCTGTGCTTTGTGGGACTTAATGACTTCAAATACTGTATTGTGCATAGGGGAGATGTTACCTTCCTATTTGTATGCTTATGATATACCTTCATATTTGAAATGATATATTCTGCGAAGTGCACTTACATTTCCAAACCAGATTTGATTTTGTGCTGTTTTTCCTTGAATTCACACCAATATGAGGATATAAACAAACAAAAAAAAAAACAGTATCTGTCCACTACAAATTATAATTAAGATCTTCATCTGTGACCCAGAGGCTCCTAAAAGGTGTTAGGGACACAGTGAGAACGCCCCATTTCTTCTTTAAAGTGGAAAGGAGTATGTCCTGAAATTACACTGTATAGGAACCATGTCCAGCTTCTTAATGTTTCACATCAAATGTGACTCAGTTTACCACAACCTTCTCTTTCATTGCCAAGTGCCTAAGTCCAGCCATGTTGCATGTCAGTTTACCATAACTGTAAAAAAATACGGGACAGTTGGGAGTTTCTGCTCCAGTGTTAAGTCCGTGAGGCTGCAACACACAGGAAGAGGGGAGGGTCTGCCTCGCCGCTGACTGTTGGTTCAGGGCATCCATTTTAGGATGGCCGTGTCCACAAACTGGAGCACCAACAGGGAAGTGCAACCGGAACTAATGGAGAACTTAAAACTGTCCGGTGATGTAAGGAATGGTTCTGGGAACTGCGGCAGTTTTCCCCCTCAAAGAAGCACAGGAATTATCCTCATCATATGGAAAAATTAAGTCTACTTGTCCACGCTGTTAGGGTGGTAGAACTGAAAATTGAAAATAGATTCTTTTCTCATCCAATATATCTTGATTATAGTTTCCCCTCCATCTCCTCTTCCCAGTTTCTCCCCATCTCCCCTCCCCTACAGATCCCCTCTCTGCCTCTCATTAGAAAAGAATTCTAAGAGATAATCAAACATGACAAAACAATACATAACAAGAGGAAGCAAAAACTTTCCTGTCGAAGTTGGACACAGGAACTCAACAGAAAAGAGTCCCAAGAGCAGACACAAGAGTCAGAGACTCACTCATTTTTGAATAGTCGGGAATCCCATAAAAATACTAAGCTAATAGCTATAATACATACTCAGAAGAACTGGTGCAGACCCATGTGGGTCCTGTGCTTGCTGTTTCAGTCTCTGACCTCATATGTGCTGTGGTGATATATTGTGTACCCCAATATGTTGTGTACCCTAATAAACTTATCTGGGAAATAGAGGACAAAGCCAGACACTAGATTAGACATAGAGACAAGGCAGTGGTGGCACGCACCTTTAATCTTAGCCTTCAGGAGGCAGAGATTCATCCGGATCTCTGTGAGTTCAAGGCCACACTGGGAACAGAGCCAGAAGTGGTGGCACATGCCTTTAATCCTAGCACTAGTTAACCATAGAGGTCTGGAGGTCTGTACAGACAGACGGGAAGTGATAGAGTTGGGTGGAAAGAGGAAGTGATGTAGCTGGGTGGAGAGAGGAAGTAAGATGGCAGGGCACAGAAAGGTATATAAGGCATGAGTATACAGGAAGTGGCTGAGAATTTTCTAGTGGTAAGAACTTGTGGTTGGCTTTTTCTGTTCCTCTGATTTTTCAGCTCTCACCCCAATATCTGGCTCTGGGTTTCTTATTAATAAGACCGTTTAGCAATTTGTGTTACAAGTGCCTTGCTTAATTGGTTCAGAGTGCCTTGTTCTCCTGGTATCCTCCACTCCTCTGACTCCATTTTTCTACCTCCTCTTCCACAGTCTTCACTGAGCTAGGAGGGGAAGGATTTGAAGAAAACCTCCAATTTAGACTCTCTCTCCACATAATGTCTGACTGTGGGTCTCTGCATTTGTGAAGGAAACTCTTTCTACTCATAATAAGAACTTCCTATATGTCAACCTTACCAATCTGCCTAGAGAGACGTAATGACATAATGGCTAGTGTTGGTTGTCAGCCTGATTAACCTGAGAATTCTCTCTCTCTCTCTCTGTCTCTCTCTGTCTGTCTGTCTCTCTCTCTCTCTGTCTCTCTCTCTCTCTCTCTGCGTGTGTGTGTGTGTGTGTGTGTGTGTGTGTGTGTGTGTATACCTCTTCCCCTCTCTCCCCCTACTCCTTACATCTACTCCTTCCCCTCTCCCTCTCTCTCTTTTCCCGACCATCACATCACATCATGATGTGAGCTATATGCTCTCCTTGTCTCCAGGACTGAAATCTCAGAAACCATAAGCCTATATAAATCTGTCCTTCTTAAGTAGTTTTGTCTGGATACTTTGCCACAGCATTGCAGAATGCATATGATGTTGCCCATAATTACCCCTAGGTACTGATGAACACGTTCTGTCTCTTGTAAGATAATTCTATCAGAGAAGGCATGTCTCAAGCGCTGGCAGCTATCAAGCTTTATTTCTCTCATACTGCACACCCAGCCCAAGGCTACCGCAGCTCGCTCCCTGGCATCTTCCTTCCAAGCTCCAACCTCACAGAAGCACCCTCGGTTGGACAGGTTGTCAGTCTTGGAGCAAATGGAAAAACACATAGACAACTGAGAGCTGGTGTTTTAAAGTTTCTGCTTAGGAAAAAAGAGCACATTGATTGCTGCTCACCTTTTGTGAACCAGAATAAGACACACATGACCAAGCTTAATACAGATGAGACTATGAAGTGCAAGCCTTCCCACGGGAATAGACGGAAGCTGTTGCTGGCCTCAGAGGAATGATAGGATTACATTATACAGCTCAACCCTCTGGAGCTTGGAGCTGAGTACAGTTTGCATATTTAAGGGCATGAACAGTGCCGTTCTTGACAGGTTTTTTAAAAAGAAAATGGTGCTTGCATTTAGCAATCATGCTGCATTCTTGGGCTTTCTTTTGTCTTCCACAGATGAAACCTTTGGGTGGCAACATTATTAATGTCCCCAGTGATGAGCATGGGATTATTCCAAAGGATCTCAAAAGAATACTTTCCCAGTGGAAACCAGAAGATTCCAAGGATCCCACGAAAAAGACTCCAAAATTTCTCTATACTGTCCCAAATGGCAACAACCCTACAGGCTACTCATTGACAGGTGACCGCAAGAAGGAAATCTATGAGGTATTTACAAGAGAGTGACAAGAGTGTGTTCCGGCTTCTTGTTTATCTTTGGGGAGAGTCTTCAATTCAAGTTGCTTTTCTTATAATCCCCTTGTTTTCAGGGAAGATAGTTTTTAATAAAAGGGACTCCTTCATCTATGCCAAGATTCCTACTAAAGTGATACACAATAATTGCCACATCTTTTGTTTCTGAATTTACTTTCACTTAATGGGCATTTTAGTACATGAAAAATGACATTCTTGACAACCTGTTATGAGAACACATTTGGTTTTCATTACTGGATGTTTGTGTCTGCCCTGTATTTTAGACTTGCTGCATCTATTTGCTACTCATTGTCATTCCGGGCTACAAAGAATTTTTTGAAAAATGATAGGGGACTCTTGTTTCTAAAATCTCCGTAGGTACCTATGCTGCCTTATGTTTTTGCCATTTTTTAATATCAAGCATATTACAGAGCTGTACAAAAATCTGAAAAAAAAATAAGATAAAAAGCCTCCTGTAAAGTCTTGCTGCTCTACCTGAGTTCTTAACCTTTCCCTACAAATTGCCTTAAAAATAAATGTTAAGGCCCATTTAACTACATTTAACAGAACCTAATCGTGTGCAGTGGAATCCCAGCCAGATTTCAACTAGTGCCTTTTACCTGGAAAAAAAAACAAAGGTTCAAGACATTGCTTTGATATTTATATTCTATTTTATCTCCCCTGGGATCTCTCCTGAGCCGTACTATCTACATAGTCCTCTATGATAGCATTATCCAGTTCTATGGTTATGAATTTCATTTTGCGTAAGATGATTTCCCTCTCGCTCAGCTCCATCTCTTCCCTGAACTCCAACGTCTGTATCATTGTGATATCTCTGTTGATGACCAATGGCATTTCAAGCATAACCTGGCCCAAATGGAACTCCTAGCTTTTCCCGAGCCCCAACCCTAAACCTCTCATGTACAACCAGCCCTTCATGCTCTCCAGCCTCACTAATAATGTCCATAAACAATTACCTTCACTTCTCTTCTTCTCTCTCTTCTCCCTTCTCGTATCCGATGCATCCTGTGGACTCCACCACCAAGATCCTCTAAGTTGGTCCCTTTTCTCCACCACTACTCCTACCCCCACTTCCTAAGCCACTGTCTGTCCACACTGCATGACAGCAGGACATCATCACTCACCCTGTTACATTTGATTCATCGTGTCTAACTGGTCACTGTTTGCATGGCAACCAGTCCTAGCCGCTGCTGTATGGTAAATGAAAAGTTGGCCTGTGGCTTTTGAAATTCTAAAAGTTAAATAATTTTGTTACAAGTTAGTAAAGCTGTGTGATAGCATTACTCGGTTCTCAATCTCTCTTTCTTTCTCTCTCTCTCTCTCTCTCTCTCTCTCTCTCTCTCTCTCTCTCTCT
>CABHPQ010161876.1:12820-25828 GCA_902168405.1 Peromyscus aztecus | reverse complement strand
CTCTCTCTCTCTCTCTCTCTCTCTCTCTCTCTCTCTCTCTCTCTCTCCCTCAGCTGCACCCTATATACCAAAGCCATACTGTCCTCTTCTGTCTTTTAATCACCCTAAGTTTTTGTTCACTCCATCCCTCAGTATAGAATCCTCTTCCTTAAATTTGCATAACTAATTTATTCTGATCATCTTGAGTTCTAATGTTACCTTGTCAGGAAGAGCTCCCCAGAGGTTTGACCAGAGTAATTTTCTGTCTTAGTTGGGGTTACTCTTTGCTGTGATGAAACACCATGACCAAAGCAATTTGTAGACGAAAGGGTTTATTTGGCTTATGCTTTCATATCACAGTTCTTCATCAAAAGGAAGTCAGGACAGGGAACTCAAACAGGACAGGAACCTGGAGGCAGGAGCTGATGCAGAGGCCATGGAAGGATGCTGCTTACTGACTTGATCCCCATGGCTTTCTCAGCCTGCTTTCTTAAAGAACCCAGGACTACCAGCCCAGGGATGGAACTACCCACAATGGACTGGGTCCTCCCCCATCAATAACTAATAAAGAAAATGCCTTACACCTGGATCTCATGGAGGCATTTTCTCAATTGAGAGTCCCTCCTTTCAGATAACTCTCGCTTGTGTCAAGTTGACATAAGACTAGCCAGCACACTAACCTATCACTCTCCCTCAGATGTGACCTCTATTTAATTCTTAGTCATCACCCAACTGGCTTATGCACATTCTGACTTGCATGAGAAAAAGAGCCTTTAGCAACTCATTCATCTCTAACCTCAATGTCTAGGATATCAGGAACTCAACAGTTCATGAGTGGATGAATGAGAATAAAGAACTGTGATTCCAATCATTTTCATTTCAGACAGCTCTTAAGAAATAAATATATTGTTTTAACCTTTTAGCTTGCAAGGAAATATGATTTCCTCATAATAGAAGACGATCCTTATTATTTTCTCCAGTTCAACAAGGTATGTGATCCCGTGGGCTTACGTCACTATCAAAAGATCATTTGTGGTAAGTTATTAGCTGCATTGAAAGTGAACCTGACTTGAGTCAAAGATACTTCTTGCTCTCACAATGAACTTGAATACAGAGTTAGTGCGTTCTCTATAGATTTTCAATCTTCCAGTCTTGCCAGTTTTCTTTTTTGTATTAATGCTCCTTCTAGAAGTTAGTTCCCTTTGGAAGAGTAGCTAGTTCTCTGAAACATGCATTTAGATGAGCAGAGCCCATCAGACTGGTGGTGCTGAAATCCAAATCCTGTTTCACATTACCTCAGACATCAAATGAGCACCATAGCATTGGTTTGGTGGGTCCGAGGTTTCAAACAATGGGGAACAGGCCATCAAAGTTTATTAAACCAGAAGCAAACTTTACTCCAGAAAAATAAAAAAATAAAAATAAATAAATAAAACACCATGGGACACAAAAGATTATCAGTTAGCTGAGACCACAGCCAATGTTGGAATTCTGGGGCTGTAGCAATAGAGGCGAGTACTGGTCCCCTTTTATAGTATCAGGCACGGGGTGCATGCTGGAGTCACATAGAAACATCAGGCATGGGATGCATGTTAGAAGTCACATAGAAACAACTATTAAAAGTTAACTTTGGTTCAGGCAGTTGTTGGCCATAAGGGGCAAGGGGGTTAAGAGTTAACCCCTGGCTGTTGACAGAGGAGCTGGCTGTGAAGCTGACAGCCGTTGTTAGCAGTTAACCTTTAGAGCTGATGACTGTCAGTGTTTACCTCTTAAGCTTGTAATTTTACATTTCTACATTCCTGGACCCTTCAGCTTCATCTTGTATTTCACCTTCAGTCTGGTAGCAGTACCTGACTTGAATGATCGCAAAGGGGGGATGAGATAGTATTCAAGCTGAAGGGGAAACAGGGCTGTGCTCAGTCAATGCTCTCCATAGATACAGAAGAAAGCCTTGAAACCACATAATTGCACCCTTGTCACATGCTCCGAACCTTATCTGAAGGATCATGGGTTTTTTAAGTCATCCTCACTGTAAGGGTATGCTACATTTCATGATAACCGCTTTCTAGCTTGCAGTCGTAGTGGTACAGGCCTAACCAGTGCATGCCCTCGGGACTGCAGACATCCATCCTACAGTTGGATTCAGTTCCTCCCTTTATAGCTACTGAGAAGACACAAAACTTCTCTGCTGCATAGTTTTGCAGAGCATGATTTGCCCTGCCCTCCCTCCCTGAGTGTGACCGTGAACCCCTTTCTCGCTTGGCCCTACTTTCAAAGAAAATCTTAGTGTCTGCAGGGAAAAGTCGGCTCAGGAACCCCAAGACCGCCTTCGCAGCTCCAAAGAGATTTATTTGCTCCAGAGGGACAGAGGGCAGGGAATAAGAGACAGAGACAGAAGATAGAGAGTGAGGGAGAAGGGGAAGAGAACAGGAGAGATGAGGGAGGAGTGTTTGTCCTGGGGCGGGGGCAGGATAAAAGAACTGCCTCTGGATAGAGAGGAGACAGATGTGGCCCGTAGGCAAATGACAGGTTATAAAGGTAAAGTGGGAGACCCAGTGTTAGGATGAGGTATTCAGTTTTATTTGGCATGTTAATTAGGTGAGCCAAAGGGGGCTTCAGGTTGCTGGACTTCAATACTTTGATAGCTGGACCTTGATAGTCAGCCTCGGCAGGAGAGATTGGCCAAATAAGGGAATAGACCTAAGGACTTGCCTTAGGAACGTAATCTAATGGTTTTTAGCAAGGCAGGAGGACTCAGAGAGAAGGACGAGGGCTGCCAGAGCCGTGTTTGCCATGCTCAGGATGGCCAGAGTCCCTTCAGTGCCAGCATGCAACATTAACTAAATTTCTCACCTGCCTTCGCATCAGTTTTTATCTTTCTAGTCAGTTCCAAGGATCACCATTGTATCTGAACACCACCAAACAGTACTGGTCATCTTATCTGTACCCATTTCCCTTGGGTTCTTCATCTAAATCTAATAACCCCAGATTTCAGTCCCAGAGGGGAAAGAGGACCTGTTGGAAGTTTCTCCAGATTCATAGCAATGACATCTTGAGCCAATAAGGAAAGCTTTGTGAGTGTATTCAGCAGAGAAACCCTGAGGTCAGGCTGACGCTAGGAAAAGGGCACACACATTACAGGTCTGAAGACCTAGACAAAAGAAAGACATCACTACTGTGTGCCCAGGCTGTGATTATGACTGCCTTCTCCACTCTGTGCAAAGCAACCTTGCCCTGATCAGAGTTTGCAAACCAACAGTGGTTTCCTTCCTATTTTAAGCCCTGGGTACCAACCTTTCTCTCCATGGATGTTGATGGGCGTGTGATCAGAGCTGACACCTTCTCCAAGATCATCTCCTCTGGGTAAGGCTTGCATCTCTAGCATGAAGCTAGCCTCAAGACTTACAGTTCAAGAGCTTCCTCTCATTTAGAAGGCTTGTATTCCATTTGCCTGAAAATACACTTGATCATTGATAGGCATGTAAGTATTTCACTTGAGTATTATTTTTACAGTGAGTATTATGATTTCCATCCAGTGTTCAAAGATGCTTGGCTAGTAGTCTGCATTGTAGGAGGATGATGAGCGTTTTGGAAACTGATATTAGAATACTATGTTCAGAAATTCTAAACAATACTGGTATTGTTTTATCATACATACTTAAATTTAAGTGTTTTTGAAGTAAGAAGTAAGTACTTTGACTAGAATATTTAAGTCATCAAGATCTATTTGTCCCTAGGTCATCACTCTTTTCCTGGTGAAATCACCAAAATGATTCACATTCCTTGTTTATGTGGGACTGGTATAAAGCCTTTTCTCTTCCTGTGTAGGTTGAGAGTAGGGTTTATGACTGGCCCCAAGTCCTTGATAGAGAGGATTGTTTTACATACACAAGTTTCATCACTACATCCCTGCACTTTGTCACAGGTAAGCACTATTTAGGGTTGTTTGTTTGTTTGTTTGTTTGTTTGTTTTATCAAAATCAGATGTAGGCAAATAAGATTGACTTAAGTTGACAGGGAAGAAAAACCAAATGCTGGATCTCCATTTGCAAGACAGAATTAGCCGACCAGCATCTGCAGAGGTTTAATCTAAGCAGCAGATGAGAAATCATTTAAGCTAGTGTCGTTATGCTGCCTGCCCAGAGTCCTTACAAATCAGGGCATACTCATCTGGATCTCTGGGAGAACACTCAAAGTCAGTCAATTAATAAACATTAAAAAAGGGGGACTGGAGAGATGGCTCAGAAGTTAAGAGCATTGGCTGCTTTTCCAGAGATCCTGAATTCAATTCCCAGCACCCATATGGTAGATCACAGCCATCTATAGTGAGATCTGGTGCCCTCTTCTGGTGTGCAGTTACATGCAGGCAGAACACTGTATACATAATACACAAATAAAACATAAAAAAACCTATGTAGAGCTAAACAAAATAGAACTGAATTTGATGATGCAATTCAAACTTAGGCTTCATTGTGTTGGAACTTATAATGATGTGAAGAAATCAAGCCTTTCAGTGTCTTCCTGTCCATTCCTCAGTGGTTCATCAGAAAGCATTTTAATTAAAATAAAGTTAAGTAGGGAGACTGTATAAATTTCCTCTCAAGCTTTGAAAAAGGACTGGGTTTGGAAATTATTATAATCTTGAGAATTAGAGCTTGCGTGCATGCTTACATTTGTTCATGCATCTGTACATGTGTGCACCTGTGTGTGCAGATCAGCGGCTGGCTCCAGAGGTCTTCCTTAATTGCTCTCAAAGTCTTTTATTGAACCCGGAGCTCACCTAGTTGGCTAGACAGGCTGGTCAGTAAGCCCCATGGATCCTCTTATGTCCAGCTCCCCAGGGCTGGGGTTACAATTTCCTGCTGCTGCGTCTGGCTTTTCACTTGGATAATCTGAACTCAGGTCCTTGTATTTGAGTAGCAAATACTTTACTGACTGAACCAGACCTTTGGCCCTCAAAACAAAAAGTTTATATCTCACAGGACTTTATGTTGTACATCCTATAAACATCCCCGTGTTTTACCGAACAAGGAACTTTTCTCATATTTTTATACCTTATCAACAAAAGTTTATTATAACAGTTAGAGTTCCTCCATCTTAAATAGAAAATTTCTCAATATTTAATAGAATATACCTGCCATATATGTTTAGAGGACTAAGGATATAGCTCAGTGGTTTAGTATATACTTAGCAGTCATTTGGTCTTGGGTTTGATCCCTCACACCACCAAAAAGGAAAGAAAGAGAATATTATATATGTTTTCAAATTTGCAGAGGCATTCTAGTCCAGGAGTCAATAGCATGGACCTGCAGCTGGAAAATTTGTCTTGGAATCCAAGCTCTATGATCAGTTGTTTGACATAAAGAAAATTAACCTTTCTGCTTCAGTCTCCTTATCAGCAAAACAGAACCAATCTTCTTAAATTATTATGAAGGTTCGAATATTCAGATCTATATTAATAGTTGTAATAGAGCCTGGCACATAATAAAGCTCTGTATTTGAGGGAATTTTTGCTTTTTTTTTGTTTGTTTTTGTCTTGTGTGTGTTTATGGTCATTTGTATATGCATGGGCATGGATAGGCCAGAGGTCAGCATCAGGTATATCCATTTATTTATTTATTTGTTTGTTTATTTTTGAGACAAGAGCTCTCACTGAACCTGCAGCCTGCTTACTAGCCAGCCTCAGGAAATTCCCCTGTCCCCAACCCCCCACCCCCCTCACCCCTGGCACTAGAGTTATAAGTGTACACCATTAAGCTCAGCATTTTGCAAAAGCACTGGGGTCTGTACTTAGGCCCACATGCTTCTGCAGTAAGCATTTGATTAACTGAGCCTGTGTACTGTTGTCATCCTGGTTTTTAATGGGAGTTTGTTGAGGTGACTGATATGACCCCAGCTCCTTGCTGCATCCTTTTGTGTGTTGACGTGCAAGCAGAAGTGATTGCCCTGTGTGTTTAGAAGTACAAGCTCAACTTTGAGAATGAACTCTGATGTTTCGACTGTCCTGTCTTTCAGCTAATGATATCACAGCTTCTGTACCAATGGGGAGAAGAGGGCTTCCTCGCTCATATTGACAGGTATTGAGTCTGCTGTTAAAATTTTTGTGAGCAAAAAAGGAGCCCAGAATACAAAGCACAAACGATCCTGAGTCCTGATCTATTATTCTTCCTTCTCTTGTAAAGATTTATCTATTTTTCGTTTGTGTACATGAATATTTGCTTGTATACGTTTGTGCACCACATGCCAGGTGCTTGGGAGGCCGGAAGCAGACACTGGATCCCCGGGAACCAGAATTACAGACTATTGTGAACTAGTTAGGAGATGATTATAAACTGTTATGTCCATGCTGGGAACCCTACCCGGGTCCTCTGCAGAGCAGCAACTGTTCATAGCCATTGAGCCGTCTCTCTGTCCCCTTTATTCTTCCTTCTTAAATGTCCCAAATCACACAAACAGAATAGTTTCTTTCTTTTAGTTGCTTTTCACATAGAAAGAAAGTCTTCTCAGCAGCGTTCAAGGTCTGGCCTGAACTACTGTCCACCCACACCAACACCACAGTGACTCAGGTTAGGGGTCACCGTTTTTAGCTGAAAAACTATCCACACACATAAACATTTTAATGGGTAATCAGCTAAAGACCTGGGAACTGGTTCAAGTAAGACTGAGTGAAAGCGCACTTTGCCTGGTCTGTATCAAACAGCAAGTCATGAATGGCTTTTGTTATGTAAATGTGGTATTTCCCCCAGTCACGTAAAAACAAGCAGAGACTGGTCCCTGTTCCTAGACTAGTGACTCAGCGTTTCAGTACAGCTGCCTTTCATCTCCAGTGTCCTCCTTCACTGAAGATGACATCACTTCAGTCAACTAAACACAAAGGTCTCTCCTGCTACTTCCGCTACATCTAAACTCCATATTTTATATAGAAATGGATTTTGCTCTACTAATTTTTATTCTTTAAGCTCTCTATAATAAAGGGGGAAAGAATTATTTTTTGAAGTTTTTCAGTACACGTGTTAAGGCAATACTGTGTTCTCTTATGAAGCGGTCAGTGTTGCAGTCAAAGCAGGAAACATGCTTGCAGGCTGGTGTCCAGAGCTCTTCTTGAGTCGTGGGCAGTGTTCTGAACTCATCATCCTTGTCATTGTCTCGTAGAATCATCGACTTCTACAAGGACCAGCGGAGTGCAATATTAGCAGCTGCAGACAAGTGGTTAAGTGGTGAGTGGAGAGCATCCGGCATTAATATAAACAATAGCATCTCTAGAGTGGATGACAGACAGACACAACATGTGACCAGTCCTGGTATGGGAGAGACAGTAGTGGAGGTGCTTTTTTGACTGAGGAAAGGCTGCCCTAAGGATAATCAAACAAGCACCACGTTGTCAACCCTTGAGTTCTATCATGTCTGCCATCATGCTACAAGATTTTTTTTTTTCCAGTTTTTCCAGACAGGGTTTCTCTGTGTAGTTTTGGTGCCTGTCCTGGATCTCACAGAGATCCACCTGGCTCTGCCTCCCGAGTGAGTACGGGGACTAAAGGCATATGCCACCACCACCCAGCATAAGATTTTTTTTTTTTTTAAAGACAGGGTCTCATGTAGCCCAGGCTGGCCTTGAACTTCTGGTCCTCCTACCTCCAGTTCCCAAGTGCTCAAATTGCAGATGTATACTACCACATCCAGTTTATGAGGTGCTGGCAATGGAACCTGGGTCTCATGCATTCAAGGCAAGCACCCTACCAACTGGGCTACATGTTGACAACAGATTATGTGGTTCTAAGAAGATTAAAAAAAAAAAAAACCCAGTCAAAAAATTAACCAGCAATAATACCTGCAGCTGAATAAAACCCATCTTCAACAAAAACTTTCAGAAATGTAGTTGTTTCAAAATTTTATTCCCAAAATACTTTGTTTCTAACTAAAAACAAAAACAAGTGGTATAGTATAATTTCATATTTGTTAAAATCCTTTGCCTTCTACTCATTAGCCACAAATATTTGGTTAATATTTTCTATTGTTGCTTCGAATTTAGGATGTTTTTTTATTATGGAAAGAAGTGAGATAAATTACCTGGTTTTAATTACACCATTAAAAGTGCAAATGATGTAAAGGTTAATAAGTCAAAAATACCGATGCCTTGTGTCTGTCACCTATCATTCTCTGTAAAGTTTTCACTCAAAACAGAACTATATCTGTATGGTAAGAGTGCTTTCCTGCCATTTTGTATAGGAATGGTGACAAAATATCATTGGCACGATTTTTTTAAGTAATTAAAATCAAAATACTTGTCCTTTCTCCACAGTTTTCCTGTCATAATATTTACACGTAAAGTTTGCAGATGCAGCTGGAATTCTTGGATTTAAGTACTTTTATCCCAATTAATTACATTTCTGCAGAAATTAATCCATCTGGGCATCCAAACCATTACATAAATAATAGGATTTACGAAATCCAAGGAGACTCCAGAAAGAATGGAAGAATTAGCTTTAAAATTGGAACAGCCATTTGCCTTAGGTGCGAGTGTGAGTCTAACTGCGTGACAGGGAGACACGCTGAATTTCCTGCTCTCTCTGGAGGCTGACAGCACTCACTGCACGCGGGAACTGCTGCCTCCCCACGCTCAGCCTCTGACCCCAACACTGAGTTCTTTAAATAAACCCAGGGCATCACTTTGGCCGTCTCGTCAAATCGTATCTTTGAGACGCTTTCACAGCAACCAATTATCTACAAGTACTTACTTCCAATCACTGCCCCTGTGCTGTTGGAACTGGAAGCTTGGCGTCATCAGAAATGTCTGGAAGATGCTGTCTCCTTTTGTTCGTAGGTTTGGCCGAGTGGCACATTCCCAAAGCTGGGCTGTTTCTGTGGATTAAAGTAAAGGGAATCCCCGATACAAAACAGCTGATTGAAGAAAAGGCTATCGAAAAAGAGGTAAAAGTGAGAGGGGACCAGCAGAAAATGTCTGCTATTTCTTTGAACTAATTTTCTTCAAATAGAATAAAAAGATATTTTATGGCCCAGCCACTTGTGATGTTGGGGTATTAGGTATATTATCTCGTCATTAAATTATAATAAATTTTGAAGTTACCATTCAGATGGGCTAAATTAATGGAAATACAGTCATTCTCATCAGTGCCCAATTTCAGACATCCTCCTTGGTTTCGATTTCAGAGTCCCCCTGACCACATATGTAGCTTTGGGTATCTTACACTCCTGTGATTTACTGAAAAAGACAGTAAGAATCCTTTCCTGGGCCAGCAAGGCAGCCAGGCAGGTAATCCTGGTGCCTTGGGTTTCTGTTGCTGTGAAGAGACACCATGACCACA
Organism: Peromyscus aztecus; assembly: GCA_902168405.1. Classification (NCBI taxonomy): domain Eukaryota; kingdom Metazoa; phylum Chordata; class Mammalia; order Rodentia; family Cricetidae; genus Peromyscus; species Peromyscus aztecus. The sequence continues at coordinate 16,526 of CABHPQ010161876.1, read as the reverse complement.
GCAACTCTTATAAAGGAAAGTATTTAATGGAGTGGCTTACATTTTCAGAGGTTTATTCCATTATCATCATGGTAGAACATGGTGGCATACAGGCAGACATGGTGCTGGAGGAGTAGCTGAGAGTCCTACATCTTGGAGGCAACAGGAAGTGGACTGAGACACTCAAAGCCCTCCTTCACAGTGACACACTTCCTCCAAAAAAGCCACGCCTCCAAATAGTACCATTCCCTTTGGGGGCCATTGTAGCAGGCTTTTTTGCACTGCCAGCCCCCAAATCATGATACAGAGATTTATTATTAATATCAAAGTCTGGCCTATAGCTTAGGCTTGTTTCTAACTAGCTCTTATAACTTAAATTAACCCATTTCTATTCATCTACATGTTGCCACGTGACTCATGGCTTTTACCTCTCCTCCTGCATGTCTTGTCCCCTCTGCATCAGGCTGGTGACTCTCCCTTTTTCCCAGAGCTCTCTGTCCCCAGAAGTCCTGCCTAACCTCTTCCTGCCTATCCAATGGCCATTCAGTTCTTTACTAAACCAATCACAGTGACGCATCTTCACACAGTGTAAAGGAATATTCTGTAACAGGCCATTTTCCTTCAAACTAACACACCTGGTAAGCAGGTAAGGCTTGCTGTGCTAAGCCTGTCAACTGGCCTGAATTCAGTCCTGGAACTCACACAAAGGTGCAGGGAGAGGATCCGACTCCACAGACTTGTCCCCCCACACCACCACACACACACCATCGCTTGCACGCCCACACACATTCACTCATGCACAAACAAGAGGAATCCTGCCCCATCAAGTCCAAGTCCTGGTGATGATTAGGTGGCCCCTGTGTAAACTAGTACCTGGCACTTTGATATGCACACTGTGAATGCTTGGGAGTCACTCACTATTAGTACTGGATATGGAAGGATTTTTTTTTTTCCTGAGCATGAAAATAAACTATGCTCATTGTAAGAAATTTGGAAGATACATTAAAAAAATAACAAAAATGAAATTCCCCATCATTTTATTACCCAGACTTTATGAGCATCTGTGTTGTGTTTTCTACAAGAGCTTGCATATATTCTAGGTTTTTGACTAATTCTTTTATATGGCTAAATTTACAAAGAAAGTAAAATTAAGTCATGTCGGTTTTCATTTTCCCTCTCATACTTAAATCACAAGTTTTCTTAACCTTCACTGGTAGGCACTGAGGAAACTCAAAACTCTAAGTGAAATTTTCTGTGTAGCTTTTCAGTTGGATGATTAAATTGTTCCCTCTCCCCTTATTGTGTTTATTGGGTTGTCTCTGTAAGCCCTGAGATCTGTTTCCAGAATCACTGTTGTCTAGACTGTGACTCTAAAAGAACAGATTGGGTTGACGGTGGCAACATACCATGCAGGTACGTTAGAGACAAGTCCCGCCACAGTTAGCTCCAGAGCTAGACTGCCCAAGCAGGACTCGTGTTTTGCTCATTCTACATATCCTAGTTGCTGCACAGAGTAGGTACTTCGTACATACATGCATATAGCTTCTTTCAAATGAATTCACTTTAATATACTTGGTTAATTTGATTTTTTCTTCAGTTTTATTTTTTTTCTGTCAATGCCATCATTATTATTAACTTTTGGTAAGTGTCTGTTTGAATGCATCCATGAGCCAAATGGGAAGGATGGAGACAGATATGGTGTCTGCTTTTTTAACCATACCCTACATCTAATATATAGACATATAGATATAGACATAGACATATAGATATCCTGGTGTGGGCTTCTTAACCTATTCTAAATAATCTCCAACCTCATCACCAATGCCTTAGCCCAGGTTTGGGTAACATCCTCCTTCTCTTATGGGTCTTTACTTCTAGTCCATCTCAAAACAGTGGGAGAAATGACGGCTTCCACATTTTATAAATCAGGATAGTGAAACCCACCTTCTGCCTGAAATCTTCCATGTAGAGTGCACCGTTATCATTTCAGCTTAAACTCATCTGGCTTTAGCAAGTAGTACCCAGATTTATAGATTGTAACAACAATTGCATAATGTTTTTGAGGACTAATGGCAATTGCTGTATAAAATATAAACTCTAAATCTTAAGACTTAAAAACAATAGAATTTATTTCTGACTCACCTAAAAATTAAAACCATGACCCTGGGACCTTCTACCTTTGGCCTCCCATCTTAATGTGTATTCTAAGATTGCTACAAAATGGAAGGAGCTTACTTACATCCGTTAGTTAAAATTTATTAACGTGACCCATATAACTATGAAAGGACTCGAGGTGCCAGGAGGCCACAGTGCATGCTGAGAATGTGTGAGGTCCTGGGTTCAAACCCCAGCATGAAAATGAGGATGAATGGAGGGGAGGAGGGAGGGACAGACGGATGGGTGGACGGATGATAGAATGGAGACAGAGAGACTGGACAGGGAATACAGTGTGTGTGTGTCTAGGATGAAGAGGGGGTGAGTACCCAGTCACTCCCCTGTCCCTGCCAGCATGGTCATAAGAAGAGCAGTTTGCTATTCTCAGCATCTTGAAACACTTATTAACATTTTTATCTACTTTATGCATTAAACATTTGCACCCCTTCGGTTTCCTTAAATGTACCACTTTCTTCCTATCCCAGGGCCTTTACATTTCAAACTTCCTCCCTAAAAGACTGGTCCCCACTCTTTCTTAGGCCAACATCTAGTTGTCTTTCAGGTCCTAGTTAGAAATCTCAATGTTTGCATTCGTATTAGTTTTGTAGATAGAATAGCCACTTATTCTTATCTTACCATTTCTTTCTAACCTGTCCTCTTTACATTTAAACTTAAATGTTGGTGTTTTCTTCTCACTTCCTATATGCATTCTTTATATGTGGAAAAGAAATAGCATTGGTCATATCGATGGTAAATATTTTTCCTAATTCTATGCACTCAGGTTTGTCTGTTGCATGCCATATGTGTTTTTGTATGATGTTTTTTGTTCTCTGTTGTGATTTATTACTTCAATAATGGCTTTTAAGCTTAAAATATCCCTCCCCACAGTAATACTGCATTTCTATAAATTTTCTTTTAGTTTTTCTTCAGTAGTATAACCATGTATTTTCTGCAACCCTTCACAGGTCTTATTTGTTCCTGGAAATGGTTTCTTCATCAACAACTCAGCCCCCACTTCCTTCTTCAGAGCGTCCTTCTCTCTGGCTAGTCCAGAGCAGATGGATATAGTGAGTATGCTCCTTAGTCACACAGCCTCCTGGTTCTGATGTTGGATGTGTGTGTTCACCTTGTAAGTTAGAAATGATTTCATGTCTTCTTACACTTCTGAAAGCCGGATTTTAGTGAACCAGTCATGAACTGTCGCTAGGCATCTGTAGGCAAATAAGACTAACCTAGAGTTGAAGTTCATCGTCTTTTTGAGTAACAAGCCAGAACTTACTGAACTGTAGTGGAGCGGGGAGGGGGTTCCAACAGGTTCTGGGGCAGTGCCTTTTCCTTCCTTCCTGGGAATCACACAAAGGAATAGTAAAATCATAAGCCACTGGCCTGTTTCTCTGAAGAAAAAAGGACTAAAAAGATCCACGAACTGTGTACAGAGAAACACAAAAGGAAAAGCTACTAACCAAGCATTGCCTTTGACCTTCAGAAGTGTGTGTATGTGTGCTGGGACAGGCCACATGCATGTCCTCTCTTTACTTCAGAAGTGTGTGTATGTGTGCCGGGACAGGCCACA
>CABHPQ010161876.1:0-12810 GCA_902168405.1 Peromyscus aztecus | reverse complement strand
CACACGCATGTGCTCTCTTTACTTCAGAAGTGTGTGTATGTGTGCCGGGACAGGCCACATGCATGTGCTCTCTTTACTTGCTTCCCATGCTACTTATATGCTGTCCATAAACTTGCTCTGCTTTATATATGAATAGATTTGAGCAGTCCAAATGATGTTATATTTGTAGATGAGAGGATGTATGAAAATGCAGACTATTTACACTGTGAACAAAACAGAAAATGATGCATGAAAGTTCTAACAAAAAAAAAAATCTGGAAATTTGGATAAGTCTGGTGTATGAATCTGGAAACTTGTATACTTATCCACATCTCAATGGCTCCTGAGGGCATTCCGCCCAGACAAGTAAGCTGTTGTCAAACTTACTTTTCGCTGTCTCACCCCAACTTCAGGTGGATATTCCACTTAAATCTCCAGGGTGATGAAAGAGTTTCCCAAAGTAGCATCCTCATTTCATCAATTCTTATCTCTTTCCTGTTTTAGGCCTTCAAGAGATTGGCCCAACTCATAAAAGAGTCTACATGAAGAAATCAAGCTAAGCGTTATACTCATGATTTTTATGTGAGTTATTTCCGTACTTTGCTGAAGAAATGATTGTTGCGCTTTGACTGACAGAATGGATCCAGTTCATGAAAAAACACACGTTGCCTCTGTGTGTCTGCAGCAATTTAACTAAACTTTAGAGTGCCTTTGAGTCCATCGTATTGCCAAAGTATTTTTCTGATCTACTTTTGCCTTTTGATTAATTTTCAACTCACAAAAGATTAAATTTTATTGTAAAGAACGATATAGCTGCTTTATAATGTCCAATAATTTTTTTCTTGAAATTAACATAGTGGGCTGAATTATTTTCAAATTGCCAGGAAATCAGTGAAAATGGTACATAGTGTGCAGTTTTTCTACTCTGAGAAAATTTCAGGAACATTTATTGCAAAAATTGTTATAATTTGACAATTATAAATTATTTTGTAATTTGTGATGCCAAAAAAAATCTCTTTAAAATTAAAATTCTGAAATTAATTCTGCCAAAAGGAATCATACATGTTAATTCCAAGGAAGAAAGAGGAAATTGTGGTCTTAGAACACTTTACTTATATTTTCATGGTGCTCCATAATTCACAAAGGCACAATTAGCAGATGTTGTATAGCTGATATCTCCTTCAGCCTTTGAGGTGTTACATTGATTACTGCTCTAGCTGGTGGTGAGACCTGGGAGAATGGAGTGGATAAGTGAAGTGGACTAAAGTCTCATGCAATAGCCAACTTTATTCAGACAATTTCTACTCTGAGGGTTAAGAGGAGTCACCTGAGCAGAATGTACAATCATGAGGGGCTCGTGTGACAGGCAAAACGTACCGTACATGGCAAAAAAAAAAAATTCTATAGAGGCATATAAACAAATAACAATAGTCAGTTGTAATGAATAATCTAAAATAAACTCATTCCTAACTGCTACTCCTAGGAGATGCACAAAAGCATGATCTAAGAACAATGTGTGTTTTTTAGTAAACTAAGGTCACAAGACCCTTGTCTTAGTTTCTTGGCGTTTTGTCATAAGCACTCAGAATTCTCTTTACATGACTCCATTCCTGGACCATGTTCTGACATCTTTCCCTTTTTCATTTTTTAGTAGTAGGATATCCAGAGTGGTTTTGATTTGAGATGTAGTAGATAAATCTGATTGTTATTTGATGCATGAGTATCCCATAAGCAAGCAAATTATAAACGTAATGATTAATATTAGGACAGTGAAAGCATTGTGTGTAATACTGTGCCACCGAGAACATGGATCCAAATTATGTCCAGCACTTTTGATTACATTATTATATTGATCAGAAAGATCTAGAGAATAACTTGAAAAGAGACTTACATGATTAGTAGTTCTGGGCTCTTGTAGAACATAAGTCCATATTTCCCTGTTAATGTGAACACAAATGTTTTGATGCACTGTGCAAAAGGGAAGTGATTCAAATCTCAAGGAAAACTTAAATGTAGTCCCTTCTTCAGATGAATGAATGAGTCTGTTACAGTCCCAAGGTCCAGTCATAAACACAGAGTCATCAGGAAAGATAACAAGAGTTGGATCCATCCAATCTCCAAGTTGAAGCAAAGAGGATGAGGAACATGAGACCAATACACATGTTCAGAGGCTCTCACTGAAGATGCACAGGTCAAAGTCACTCCAGAAGAAGATTCTCAGGTGACACAGAGCTCTGTGTGCTTGTAGAATGACTTCTTATTTGGTGCTTAGAACTTTAACGTGGCCCCAGGAGGGCAGACTTGACTTCTGATGATATGGTCCATATCTCCTTTTGCCCTTTATCTGGAGTTTTGCTATCTTTCTGATGACTTCCACTGTCTCCTTGCCCTCCCACCATAGTCCTTGACAGCCCAGGGCTGGAGGAGCCAAGCAGGAATCCATAATGTTTTGGTACATCCATCTGCAATGACAGACGCATACCCCTTTCCAATTTTCTTCTGGGGAAGTGAAAATCAGGTAGGTTAATGCATCAGATTGCTTGTTTCCTACTGCAATAAAACCAGGGAGGTTAGAGTGTGCATAGGTACGAGAAACAAACAAAGGACATGTGTGGGTTTTAGCCAGATGTTATTTTTAAGGGTTTATGAATTAACAGTACTAGATGAATCAAAACAGCTAGTTCCACCCGGTGAGCTGAGGAAAAAGAGAAGTATTAATAGAGAGTTGACTATCTGGACCATGAATCTCTACTGTACCCTTAGATGACCCATCCTCTTGTGCTACAATACCTGCAGGAGACAGTTTGGTGGGTAAAATAACTAAGTTTAAAGGCAGTGAAGTAGCCACACAACACACAAATGCTTCTTTTGGTCTGCATTCAAATAGCTGTCGTTCTTTTCCTGCCTCTCAGGGTGGTATGTGAGGACTATCCAGTGCCACCTTTCCTCCTAGAGTTGTAAACAGATTGGTTAGTGAATTGCAAATACCAAGTGCAGCTTATAGGGCCAGGGAGGAATTGGGAAATGAATTCCTTTTCCCCTGTGTACCCTAGCTTGTCTAGGTTGTAAAATTAGCCTTTTCATAGTCCTCGCCAAAAAGTGGAGACAATTCAAAATTAGATTGATTATCAAATCCCTCACCTCACACTTCAGGGTTATTTTCAAGCAATGGTAATATGTATCTAAAGGAGGCTCGCATAAAGAAGCTGAGAGAGTCAACACTGGCATAGTTATCAGTGGTCAGTGGCACTGTTTTGACTTTCAGTTTTTCGTGAAAAGGGACACCCCCTTGTCCCTTGTTACCAGTTTTAAGGTTTGATCATCCAGATTATATTCCTTCAAGGAAGTAGTCAACTTTTCCTCATGATTAATATCTTCCTTAAGAATTTGATAACAGTCCAAATTAATGCGCAGATGTCTTTTTTCTTTCATTTTTCTTTATTAAGAAATTTTCTACTCACTCCACATACTATCCACAGATCCCCCCTCCTCCCTCCTCCCGCCCCCAGCCCTCTTTCCCAAGCCACCCCACATCCCCACATCCCCCAAATCAAGGTCTCCCATGGGGAGTCAGCAGAGCCCAGCACACTGAGCCTAGGCAGATCCAAGCCCCTTCCCACTGCACCAAGGCTATGCAAGGCATCACACCACAGGCATCGGGTTCCAGAAGCCTGCCCATGCACCAGGGACAGATCCCGATCCCCCTGTCTGGGTGCCCCCCAAACAGTTCGAGCCAAACAACCGTCTTTCGAATCCAGAGATGCCTAGATGTCTTAGTTAAGGTTTTTATCGCTGTGAAGAGACACCACGACCATGGCAACTCTTTTAAGGAAAACGGTTAATTGGGTCTGGTTTACAGTTGCATAGGTTTAGTCTATTATCTTCATGGTGGCATGCAGGTAGACATGGTGCTGGGGAAGGAGCTAAGAGTTCTACCTCTTGATCCACAGGTAGCAGAAGTGACTATGACCCATACTGGGTATAGCTTGAGCATATAAGACCTCAAAGCCCACCTCCACAGTGACACACTTCCTTCAACAAGTCCATACCTACTCCAACAAGGCCACACCTACTCTAACTAGGCCACACCTCCTAATAGTGCCACTCACTATGGGCCAAGCATTCAAACACATGAGTCTATGGGGGCCATTCCTATTCAAACCATCACAGCAAGTGACCCAAAATTAAATGAAGATCTTTCCCTCTGATTTATAATGCCTTTTCAATATTCTTTTGGACTCTGTATCATACATCTTCATCTAAATTTCCTCATCCTGGGTACCAGGAATTATAAACATGAAATCTAATAGTCATGATTGTGATACTTGTGTTCCTCCTTTCTTTAAAAATTATGGACAAGCTTGACATGAAGCAAAACCTTCCCTAGTTTCTACACCACTATTCTCACTCACCACCACCACCCCGCCCCCTGTGAGCCATCCCCACTCTAATAATATCTCGTAGCCCACCTCAGGTCCCTGTTCAGGTGGGCGCCACTTGTTTATCACTCTAGTTGGTGGTGGGACCCGAGAGAGTGGAGGGGATAGAGATGAGGTGGACTAAAGTCTCACTCAATAACCAACTTTATTCAGAGCATCAGACAATTCGTTCTATGAGACTCAAGAGGAGTCACATGATTCACATGAGCCACAAAGTGTCCAGTCACAAGGGCGAGCCACGTGTGACAGGCGAGCCACGTGTGACAGGCAAGCCGCATGTGGCAAAAAAAAAAGTGTTTTTCCACAGAGATGTAATCAACAATAGCCAGTTGTAATGAATAATCTGAGGTAAACACACTCCTAACTGCCGCACTTGGGAGGGGCCACAAAAGCATAATCCAAGAACAATTCCAGGTTTTTGAAGAAACTGAGGTCACAAAACTCTTGTCTTGTTTTCTTGGAGTTTTCTCACAAGCACTCCGAATTCCCTTCTTGGACCGTGTTCCAACGTTACATAATTTTTAAATAATTTTCCTCGCTTCTAAAAACATTTTCCCATCAGGTAGGTCATGTATTATCCTCTTGAATTTGTGAGATTTCCAGAAAGGGATAAAATGAATCCCAGTCAGTGTCTCACCCCTCATGAGTGCATTCCCTGACTCGGTCACTCTTCTCCTGTGTTTCCACATGGACACCTGAGAGAGCAGGAGCCTACTGCAGCGTAATGATGCATTCATTTTCTGCCACTACTGCACAAGGTGCCCCAGGGTTTCAAGAGTGTGAAGACTTTAAGAAAATTAAAGATGCTAGAAGATGGAAAGATTTCCCCTGCTTGCGAATTAGCAGAGTTAATGTGTGTAAATGACCATACTATTGAAGGTAAAGCACAAATTCCACACACACCCCATAAAATGATGTAATTACAGAACTTAGAAAAATGACAATTCATAGGAAGCAGAAAAGACAGCAGGAGGCCCAGGCCATCTTAAGAAAAACAGCAATGCTGGCGCAGCACAATACTCAACCTCGGGCCACACTATAGAGCCGTATCGCTATATTGTGGTACCAGAACAAAAACAGACACATAAATTGATGTCATAGAGTCGAGTGCCCAGAGATAAACTCACACCTAATAGCTTCCTGATCTTTGACAAGGTATCAAAACTACATTGAGGAAGAACAGCCTCTTCACCACCCGGTGCCAGGAGAACTGATACCCAGATGCATTACAGAGTGAGACTAGGTCCATAGCTCTCATTCTGCACAAAAGTCAGATCAAAATGCATCAAAAAACCTCCATGTAAAAGCAAAACCTCTGAAAACGCTAGTGGAAAACGTAAGCCAAATATTTTAAGATACAGGGATTGCCAAGGACTTTCTGTAGGGCTCCCAGCAGGTCTCGTAGGTGTCAAGTCAACAATCAACATTAACCATTACTAGTATTGATTCAGGGTCATCCTATGGACCATCTCACCAAACAACACGAGCAGCTACTATTCCTAACCACTGTGCTCACAGTAGTGCGGTCCTCACCCTCGTTGGGTAGAGGTGGTAAAACAATATGGTTGGTTAAGTTATAGCATTGCACTGTAGACAGACATTAGAAAGGAAAAGAACGTCACGTGTTTCTATTCGTCTGCTTGGCAAAAACTCCTGTCTGACTGGAATTTAGTACTTTCCAGGGCATATGAGATTTGAAAATAAAGTTGATTTCCTAAAAACCAGCTCAGATGAATGTCCTACCATCCAGCTGCTACTACTGTTTTTGAAACATTGAGGACATGCCAGAGCTCCTGAGTCTAATTCCAGGCTACTCTCTCCCACGTGTTCTGCATTCACATACTCAGCACTCAAGAACAAACAAGGTAGATCGTTTAGTATAATTTGAAATTCCTCAAGCTGATAGCCGTGGTAAGGCCAGTTTGGTTTAGTTAAAGCCTGATTCTGGCTATCTTCCCAAGGCAGTGCATTTTTTTTTTGTGAACTCATATAACAGTGAGGACCTAGGATCTGCAGAGTATTCCTTGATTCCTAAAAAAAAAACCTCTTAATTGTCATTTGGTTTTAGGCCAAGGAAAACTGAGTACTTAGTAATCCTCTCAGCAGTCAGATCATGCTCTAACGAGTGAAACATTTTCCTTAAAGACTGAACTTTCTCCATTGAAATCTGTGACATTTATGTACAAATTGCTGAAACACTGCTAAACGTTGAGTCCATCTCAAGGCAGTCATAAGTGCAAGGGAGTAATGCTAGATTATCTATGGATTGACCGAGTGTAGAATTTCAGGAATAATGCTAGATTATCTATGGATTCAATGAGTATAGAATTGCGAAGAGACTGTAAGGGTGTTAAATCCTGACCAATGTCTGGAAAGAGTAAGCCAGACCTCCTGTGGGCCCTGGAGATGCTGTAGTGCAGTTACATTGTTGACTTTTCCAAATGCAAGCAAACAACTGTGACTGTTTCTCAAAAGGAAAATTAATAAAGACTGGGCAAAAGTCTATAACAGTACATCATCTACTGTCTTGACCTTATATAGCTTTCTTTGTTTGCTTACTGTTTCTGTTTCTTCTTATCATTGGTCGCTGTTTTATGCCAATATATCTGGTACAGATAAGCCTTCACTTCTCTTTTGTTTATTTGTTCTGAGATTGTATTTTAATTCCAACATTTCTTCCTTCCTTTTCCTCCCTCCAGAGCCTCCCATATATCTCTCCCTGACCTCCTTCAAATTCAGTCTCTTTTTTCATCAATTGTTATTGTATGCATATATTTATTTGTATATACATATATATTCCAAATATAACCTGCTGAGTTCATACGTTGTTACTTGTCTGTACACTTTCAGGGCTGACCATTTGGCACTGGAAACCCAAGTGTGCTCCGTTTTCCTTGGTCTAATGGTCAGCTTGGTGTGCTTTCCCCTGGGCAGAACCACCTATCCCACCTCTTGCTTTATTCAGTTACCGGTAGTTCTTTGTGTAGGTTGGAGGCCTTGTGAGCTCCTGTCCAGTTGGTCATGTTTATTATTGCCCTCCTTGTTTGGCTTACCTTTGGGTGGTCATGTTGGTGAGACTTTACAGGCACAGCTTCTGGTGTTACTAGGAGACACAATCTCATAGCAAATCCCTGATGCTCTGGCTCATATAATCTTTTCTCCTCCTCTTCCATAATGTTCTCTGAGCCTTTGAGATAGTAGTATTTTGTAGATGTATCCATTGGGATGGGCTCCACAAGCTTGCATATTGATTGGTGGTGGTTTTCTGTAGTGGTCTCCATCTGTTGCAAAAATAAATTTCCTTGACGAGGAGCAAAGGCTACAATTCTCTGTGGATATAGGGACACATGTTTATAGATTGTTGTTAGGGCTTATACTGATTTAGTAAATTAGTGATTGTAGACTCTCCTTCAATAACCATGACTTCATTAGCACTGATTAGCTAGCTAGGATTCCAATACCAGGCATGATATCCCTCTAGTTGAATGGGCTGGAAAGATGGCTTGCCAGTAAGGGCTGGGCTCAAAACCAAAAATCTAAGCCTTTACTAATTTTTATTTCTTTTTCAATTTTTTTATTATTTAAAACAATTTTTAAATTTAAACATATTTTGATCATATTCTTCCCCTCCTCCAAGTCCTTCCAGATTCTCTGCCCTACCTAACCATCCACTTTAAGTTCTTTCTCAAAAAAAAAAAAAAAACCCAATACAACAATAAAGTCCACAAAAACTGAGAAAACAAAATGAAACAATACAAAAAAAGAAAATCACACCAAACTGTGACTGAATAAAAGCACATTTTAAAAAGCTGTGGAGTCCATTATATGCTACTGAACATGAGGCCTTCCCTGGATTGGTTGATACACCCAGTGTTAGTCCATGGAGAAAACTGACTTTTCCTTTCCCAGAAGGTATAAATGACAGTTCAGTTGTTAACCTTTACCTTGGTAGCTAGGTTTTCTTTCGTTCATTTTTTAAAAATATAACAAAACAAAATATAATAAGATAAAATAAGCACTATCACACCAAAGCTGGACAAGACAAACCAAACAGAAGGAAAAGAGCCCAAGAGAAGGCACAAGAATCCAAGTATCTCCTTGTACCAGAGATGCTGGAACGTAATCATAAAGGTTCAATGTAGGCAGCAGCTCCATAACTTCATGTTCAATTAGTTGTATAGGTGTTGTTTTCAGAAATGGGGCCTTGCTTTCAGTTTATTGAGAGCAACCTATAGTCTTTACAATAGCATGGGTTGTTTGGGGATTCACACAGGGCCTCTTTGGCCTCCAATTAGATGTAACTCAGTCCTAATACTAGAAGTTTCATTTGGTGGCAAGAGATATCCAGTTGCAGCTGTCTTCTCCATTATTTTGGGATTTAATTTAGATCACCTTCATATGTGAATAAATTTTAGGAAGCTTCTACTGTATTAGGTTTCCATACTACCCCTCAAATGGCCCTTAATTTTATGTATCTCCCCCTATATTCTCCCCATAACCCCACTCTTCCCTCCCTTCCCTACTTAGTCTTCCTGTTCCAGCTCCACCCCATCCATCCATAATTATCAATTCTACTTTCATTTCCTAACAAGACTTATCTCTTCCCTCTAGTCCCTTACTCTATAACCAACCTCTGTGGTTCTATGGATTGTAGTTTTGTTATCATTTACTTAACAGCTAATATCCACATATAAATAGATATATACCGCGTTTGTCTTTCTGGGTCTGAGATGTTTCACTCAGGATGATTTTTTCTAGTTCCATTCATTTACCTGAAAATTTCATGGTGTCATTTTTCTTAACAGCTGAGTAATATTTCATTGTGTAAATGTACCACATTTTCTTTATCCATCCTTCTGTTGAGGGGTATCTATATTGTTTTCAATTTCTGGTTATTATGAATAGAGCAGCAATGAATATGGTTAAGCAAGTGTCTTTGTCGTAGGATGGCATGTCCTTTGTGTATGCTTAAGAGTGGTATAGCTGGATGTTGAGGTAAATGGACTCTCATCTTCCTGAAGAACCATCACACAGATTTCCATAGTGGCCATGCAAGTTTGCACTCCCAGGAACAATGTCTGAATGTTTTTCTTACTCTACATCCTCTCCACCATAAGATGGCACGTTTTTTCTTGATCTTAGCCATTCTGATACATGTAAAATAAAATCTCAAAGTAGTTTCGATTTTCATTGCCCTGATGGTTAAGGATGCTGAACATTTCTTTAAGTATTTCTCAGCCATTTGAGATTCCTCTACTGAGAATTCTCTGTTTAAAAGTTCCCCACTTTTACATAGAATATTTGTTTTCTTGATACCTAGTTTCTTGAGTTCTTTATATATTTTGGATATTAGCCCTCTACTAAATGTGGAATTGATAAAAAAAAAAAAAACTTTTCCCATTCTTTAGGCTATTGCACTGTCCGCATGGCAGTGCCCTCTGCCACGCAGAAGCCTTTTGGTTTCATAAGGTCCCACTTTAATTGTGGATCTTAGCTTCTGTGCTAATGGTGTTCTATTCGGAAAGGCTTTTCCTGTGCCAATGAGTTCAAATCTATTTCCCCACTTTCTCTTCTACTGTATTCAGTGTGCCAATGAGTTCAAAACTATTTCCCCACTTTCTCTTCTACTGTATTCAGTGTGCCAATGAGTTCAAGGCTACTTCCCCACTTTTTCTTCTACTGTATTCGGTGTGCCAATGAGTTCAAGGCTTCTTCCCCACTTTCTCTTCTACTGTATTTGGTGTATTTGACTTTCATGTTGAGGTCTTGGATCTATTTGGACTTGAGTTTTGTGCAGGGTGAAAAGTATGGATCTATTTGGATTCTTTTACATTCAGCCATCCAGTTTGACCAGTATCATTTGTTGAAGGTGCTGTCGTTTTTTCCAGTGTGTATTCTGGTCTTCTTACGAAAAAATCAAGTGTCCATAGGGGTATAGATTTATGTCTGGGTCTTCAATTTGATTCCATTGATCAACATGTCTGTTGTTATGCCAACACCATGCTGTTTTTATTATATAGCTTTATAGTGAAATCAGGGACAGTGATACCTCCCTTATAGGATTGTTTTAGCTATCCTGGGTTTTTTTTGTGTGTGTGTGTGTGTGTTTCCATATGAAGCTGAGAATTGTTCTCACAAGATCTGTGAAAATTGTGTTAGAATTTTGATGGGGATCACACTGAATTTGTAGATGCTTTTGGCAGGATGGCCATTTTTACTATGTTAATCCTACTAATTCATGAGCATGGGAGATCTTTCCATCTTCTGATATCTTCTTCAACTTCTTTCTTCAATAATTTGAAGTTTTAATCATATAAGCCTTTCACATGCTTGGTTAGAGATACCCCAAGATATTTTATATGATTTGAGGCTATTATGAAAAGTGTTTCCCTGATTTCATTCCCAGTCCATATGTTATTTTTATATAGGAAGGCTACTGATTGTTTGAGTTACTTTTGTATACAACTATTTTGCTGAAAGTGTTTTTCAACTGTAGGAGTTTCCTGGTGGAATTTCTGGGGTGACTTGTGTATATTATCATATCATCTTTAAATAAAGATACCTGAACTTCTTCCTTTACAGTTAGTATCCCCTTGAGCCCCTTCAGTTGTTATATTGCTCTAGCTAAGTCTTCAAGTACTGCCTAGAAAGAGAGTGGACAGCCTTGTCTTGTTCCTGATTTTAGTGAAATTGCTTTGAGTTTCTCTCCATTTAAGTTGATGTTGACTATGGACTTGCTGTAAACTGCCTTTATTATGTTGACATATGTTCCTTATATCCCTAATATATCTCCAGGACTTTTATCAAGAAGGGGTGTTGGATTCAGTCAAAGGTCCTTTTTTGCATCTAATGAGATGATCTTGTGGATTTTGTCTTTCTGTTTGTTTATATTGTGGATTACATTGGTCAATTTACATATGTTGAAGCATCCCTGAATCTCTAGGATGAAGCCTACTTGATCTTGGTGGATGATATTTTTGAATGTCTTCTTGGAGTCAGATTGCAAGTATTTTATTGAGTTTTCTTGTGTCTATGTTCATAAGGGAAATTGGTCTATAATTCCTTCTTATTTGTGGGTCTTTAAGCATTTGGGCAGCTATGGCCTCATAAACTGAATTGAGCAATGTTCCCTTCTGTTCCTATTTGTAGAATAATTCCAGGGGTATTGGCTTAACTCTTCTTTGAAAGTCTGATAGAATTCTGCAATAAATCCATCTGTCCCTGAGATGGTTTTTGTTTGGGAGACTTTTCATGACTGCTTCTATTTCACTAAGGGTTATAGGTCTGTTTAAATTGCTCATCTAATCTTGATTTAACTTTGGCAAAGGGTCCATGTTGAGAAAATTATCCATTTCTTTTAGACTTTCCAATTTGGTGGGGCACAGGTTATTTAATCATGTCCTTATCTTTCTCTGGAGTTCTTCCATGTCTATTGTTATGTTCCCTTTTTCATTCCTAATTTTGTTAATTTGGATATTCTCTCTCTGCCTTTTAGTTAATTTGGATGAAGTTTTGTCAATCTTATAGATTTTTCTCAAAGAACCAATTCTTTGTTTCCTTGATTCTTTATATTTTGTTGTTGTTGTTGTTGTTTGTTTCTCTTTTATTGATTTCAGCCCTGAATTAGATTATTTCTTACTGTCTCCTCCTTTTGGGTGAATTGGTGAAATTATTAAGGCCACTCCACATAGTTAAAAGGGAGGTTTATTTTGCGGGGTAACTTACAAGTGAAGGGATAGGTTACAGGATCTGGGAAAGGTGTAGCACAGTCCGGCGGTGTTCTCTGGAGAACTCTGCTTGGTCTACCTCCAGCGTTCAGGGTCTAGGAACCAAGAGAGCCGGCACATCTGGATCTTGGGTCTTCAGGGGCCTCTCTTGGCTCGGCCCTGCCTTGTAGGCACAACAGTTACCGAAGCCTCAATGGGGGTTGGAAATTTCAGATCAAAGCTGGAATGGCTACCCACTACATGGGTGTGATTTCTTCCTTTTGTTCAGAGATTTCAGGTGTTATGTTAAGTTGCTAGTATGAGATCTCTCCAAAAAAATTTTTAATGTAGGTACATAGTGCTCTGAACTTGCCTCTGAGACCAGCCTTCATTATGTCCCATAATTTAGGATATGTTGTTTTATTCATTTTCATTGAATTCCAGAAAGTCTTTCATTTCTGTCTTGATCTATTTTCCATTCAGTAGAGAGTTGCTCAGTTTCCATGAGATTGTAAGCTTTCTGAGTATATAGTCAATTTTGGAGAAAACTCCAAGAGGTGCTTAGCAGAAGGTATATTCTTTTGTGTTTGGGTGCAATGTTCTGTAACTATCTGTTAGGTGCATTAGGTTTCTAACATCAGTTAGCTCCAGCATTCTCTGTTTAGATTTGTATGGATCACCTGTCT
>CABHPQ010161875.1:852-77641 GCA_902168405.1 Peromyscus aztecus | reverse complement strand
CTGCTTGTAGGTAAAATATGAAATTTTCACAGTATGTTGAATTTTGCCACGCAAAGACCAAAACTAAAACACCAGTACCAGATAGGTCATCCTGGCTTTCTCCCTTATTTACAAACACATACTGGATGTTAGGTAGAATGTAATAAAAATTAAGTTTAACTAATATAACTGTATGAAATAGCCTCATTGAAGTGGGAAGGATAAAAAAATGCTGATTTTAATAACTCTGGAAATGAGTAGAAAAAATAATAAACAGAAATGTAACAATGCATTTGTTATGGACTGAATATTCGTGTCCTTCCAAAGTGGTTGAGCTGGGGCATAATACCCAATGTGATAATATTAAGAAATGGGGCCAGGGGCTCCATCCTCATGAGTGGGTCTAATGACTTAATGAAGGTATAGTGGGTTTCCCTATTCTGCTGCCATGTGTGGACTTAGCCCAAGATGCCTTGCAACAGAAGTTCTCAGAAGACAGTGAATTTACTGGTACTTGAGGTGGACACTGAACAACTTATTGTCTGCACACTGTCCAGAACAATATAGCAAATGGGTGCTTCATGCTAGCAATTCAGAAAACTTATTTGTGTATGCTAGTTGAGAAAATCATCACACAGGAGTGTAATTTAACCTTCCTGATGCTTTTATTGTTATTTATTGAAAAAATTTAAGCAGGAGAGTGGATCCAAATGTGGTGATGAGGTGTTTTAAGCTCAGTGTTGCATTGACATATAAGATCAGGAAGAAGCTAGAATTACTTATCTATTAACGACTGGATTGCAAAATATAAGCGTCTACTCACATTTAGGAGAATACAGTGACAGATGGTTACATATAGACATATATGTGTGTATCTGTATATACATGTATGTATACATAAAATCATGCATTTGCAAGTTAGTAGATATGTATTATGTCTATGTACATGCTAGTATACATATATGATATTATGGTTTAAAAATTATGTATCATGTGGAACATGCATTTGAAGTTTGATTGCCATTGAGGTATTGTTGGCTGTTGGACTTTTTAAGAAATTAGCTTATTAAAATAAATTAATGAGGTGTTAGAACTACATAATAGGAGTTAAGAGCACTGGTTGCTCTTCCAGAGGGCCCAGGTTCAATCCCCAGTGTACCCACATGGAAGCTCACAACTGTCAGTTGCTCCAGTCCCAGGTAATCTGACCTCCAAAGACACTGCACACATGTGGTACAGAGACATACAAGGCTGTAAAATACAAAATACCTATACACACCCAAAAATAAAATAAGAAGATAGAAAAGAGATCAATGCATTTCTTGCAGTTGACAAGTGACAAGTGTGAGTAGGTTGCTTCAAAGCAAGATTTGCCTTAATGCTTTGTCTTTTGCAAACTTAGACATTTGCTCTTCTGCTTTCTACCATGAGTTAAGGCCACAAGAAGACTTAAAAACTATATAAAAGCCAATACTGTCTATGAACGCCAAAATAAAACTTTTATTTTTTATAAAATACCAGTCTCAAGTACTATATTTTGGTCTCAGAAAATAGACAAATACTCTTAGTAATATACACATGCATTTCTCTGCTTCAGATGAGAGGACCAAAGAGCATGGACATTATGGTGACAATACACATACCTGGCTCCTTAACTTTGCTTGAAAATATTATTTAAGAGTGGAGAAAAAGACTTTTTGGTAAAAAGGAGTGGTTCTAAGATGAGCTAAAACATAGTAGAAGCCCTTAAAAGCATAAAAAAATGATCTAATTAGCCAACAACAGACAAACCAAAAAACGAAAACAAATGCCTTTAACAACAAACAAGGAACACAAAAGGCAACCAATAGAGCTTTCGAAGACCTATTTATGGAACAATTTTGACAAAAATTTTAATAAAGTAGCACTTGATCAAAACAAAAGGCATTAAATAATATTCAGGAAACAGAACTGACTAAATGGAGTGAGAAAAGACACATGTTCCTGGAAGAGGAATTCCAAATGATTCACAGGCGTATCCCACCCAAATCCATTCACCCTGGACATTCAGCAGAGTGCGTGGGGCTAAAGCATGGATAACTTCATAATGGATAAGTGTGATTTTGTTTGTTTCAGCTGTTCAAGGTCAGCACTGACATTGATAAATAATTCTCATACCATATACATTGGATATAATGTAATGGGAAAATAATTTTCCTCAGTGGCCTTCCTCCTCAAAATCCGTGCTCCAATCTAATCATGAGAGGGGGAAAAAAAAACATTCAAGTAAATCCTGATAGACAAATATTTTTTAAATTACCCAAGCAGTACTCCTCAAAACTGTCAAGGTCATTGATAGCAAGGGATGTCTGAGACTCTATCAGAACCAGGAGGAGCCTAAAGGGAAATGATGACTAAAAGTTTTGTGAACCCCTAGAAGGCATGATGAGATCAAGATAAGAACTGAGGACCAGATTACAGGGTGGAGTCCAGTTAACACTGTTTCAATATTGCGTCAGTATTTGTAATAACAAATTCCTGATAATGTGAGATAGTAACAAAAGAAGAAGCTCTTTTGAGGTTTCTGAGGGCTCTGTACTTTTTGCAATATTTTTTATAAGCTAAAACTGATCATCTCATTATAAACATTTTGTTCTATTAATGATGTTTATACCTTTGTAAGATTGGATACATCCGTATGCTGAAGTGTGTGTTTGTCTCTTACAATTTGTGGCGTCCCTGTCAAGATTTCTCATTCTTTACTGTGAAATATATTATCATAATTAATAAATGTTAAGTAAATAATGAGGAGCAACAGACCGATTTCTCTCTGTGCTGTGTTAGTTTGCATTTAGATGATGATAAACTATTCATTTCAGTTGTTTTTATTTGCCTACTTGTCTTGATACTATTTAAAATTGTGATGTACAAAGGAGTCTTTTGTTTGCTTTACCAGAAAATAGAAAATGCATTTGGCAAAATCAGTTTGTGGAAGGGCAAATAGATATTTGAATGAAATGGAAATTAAAATAGCAAGACTTTGTCTCTGTTTATGATTAATAATATGATGAAATAAATAATTTCCCAATTGATTCTATGCTGTTATGACGATAAAAGGTTTATTTCAAGTTAATTCCAATTGTGGACATCTGAAGATTGGGTGATAATGTCAGTTTTTCTTTATTTTTTTCTTATTTGTACATATTTGTCTGTGAATATAAACAAAATATCTGAGTTTTGAATATTTGAACTTCTACACTCTTTTTGGACAATTGTCTCTGGTTCATTATTCATTAGAATGATAGTGATAATGTATTATTCCTCATAGAGTGTTTTTTTTTTTTTTTTAAGAAAATATTGAGTTGGGGTACTATTGAAGGCAGAGGTATTGAATAACATCAGTCCCTCAGTGGGTAAAAGCATCATTTAAAGAACTGTAAACTTCTAGTAGATAATTTCCGGAATGTCCAGATATTTCACAGTTGACATTTGTATGAATTTGCTTGGATAGAATTTACATATGCAAATTTTGCAACAAGAGACAATGGGATTGCTGTGAATTGGAGCACTTAAAAATGGAGGAGAGAAAATCATTGCAAAGCCTAAGAGGAAATGTTCCCCTTTGGGAGTAGACACCCAGTGTTTTCTCCAGAACAGTCATTATCCCAGCACTCGGAAGGCAGAGCCAGGCGGATCTTTGTGAGTTCAAGGCCAGCCTGGTCTACAGAGCGAGATCCAAGAAAGGCGCAAAGCTACACAGAGAAACCCTGTCTCAAAAAACAAACAAACAAAAAAAAGACATAAAAATAACTCGAGGATTAACACTTTTTAAAAAGAGTGTGAGAATGTTTGCTATCTAACCTTTGCAAGTGTTTTGAGTAATTGCTTATGCTTGGAGAAAGTCTTTTCATGTGTTGTTATATTTTCAAACAAAGATTAAAAAAACAGTTCATTATTTCTTCTACAGGGTAGCCCTTTAATTATTGGAGGTTAGTGATTCTCCAATTTCCTACACAGACATGAATTTCAAAGTATCCATCACACCTGTCGGCACTGAATTGACAATCTTCTTCCCTTGTGTGTAAAGATGGTGTTTGGAAGAAACAGAGGAGTTGGGAAGCAGTTTTAACTCTTGTTATAGAACTCATATTTATTTAAGCAGTTGAAACACCACAATGGGTTATCATCTGTAAATCTGTTTTCTTTTAAATATTTATTATATTCTGTATTCTTAAAACTCACAAAGCCTCAAATCATATGGTTTATCGGGCTTGGCTCTATTAACATTTACATATACATGATTCAATGACTTTTCTAGTGTTTCCAGATTCATCACTAACTAGTTTTCTTTCATTAACTGCTAAGTTTTAGAAGTTCAATATTTTTACTATACATTGGCTATACATCTTTTTATAGTCTGACACATCTAGTTCTGCCATATAATTAAACGATTAAACATTCAGAGAGATAATTAGCCTACTAATATAATTTAAAGTTTAAAAAAGTAAAAGGATATAAGTGGATAGTTTTGTTTTGTTTTAAAATGTTCTTATGTTTTGAGTATTTCATACATTTATTCGATGTATTTTCACCATATCCAACCCTTGCTCCTCCTTCCATTTCCTCCCACACCTCCCTATGGTCCCTTCCCAACTTCATGTCCTCTCTCTCTCTTAAATAACTGAGTTCAATTATTACTGCCCATACTTGCATGGGTGTGCTGCCATCCACTCAAAAAGAGACAACCTATCAGAGCCACACCCACAAAAAAAAATCTTCCTTCCCATAGCAGCCACTGATTGCCAATAAATCCTCAGCTGGAGGAAGGGCTTCATGAGCTCTTCCCCCAACCATGCTGGAATATTAGTAAGTTTGATCTTCTGCAGGCAACAAAGCTACTATGAGATCATGAATATGAAAGCCCTGTTATGTCTGAGAGACATGTTTCCTAGCACCCATCCGTAAGCTCTGGATATTACAGTCTTTCCACCCACTCCGTAGGTCTACCTTGTTGAGACAAAAGACACTATGATTTAAGGGCCTGGCTGTAGCTCAGCATTCACATAAGCATGAGTTGTGTAATAGTTTCCTCTAAGACTCATCCTGTAGGGAAGTTCCTTAAGCAGGAAGGTAAACAACTCAAAGAGCTTCAGGAAGTCTTCAAAACTGACCAGATTCACTGGGCCCCTTCCTGCCAGAGTAAGCAATGAAGACTGAGAGGCTGGATAAGACAATGGTTCTCCACTAGTGGGTCCTGACCCCTTTTTTGAACTTCTGTCTTCAAAATCATTTACATTATGATTCATAAGAGCAGCAAAAATTACAATCATGAAGTAGCAATGACTATATAATTTTATGGTTGGGGGTCACCACAACATGTGGAAATGTATTAAAGTGTCACAGCATTATGAAGGCGGAGAACCACTGCTCCAAGACAAGACAAGCTGCAAAGAAGATTCTTCCAGGTTCCTGGAAGAATCTGAGCTGTCTGGAAGAGGTTTAGAGCAATTAAGTCACTTGGAAAGGACACTATCCATCCTGTTGACTTGTTCAGTGTGCTCCAGGTCCCAAGCTTTTGTGAGCTGTCACTCATATGGGGGTAGGTTTCGGTGATGCAGCTGTTTTTGAGTTATTTCTGCTCCTATAAGTAACCTTTCACCTATATTCCTATAAATAACCCCAATAAAACTCATTATTACACCATGTTAGACACTGGTGATATCCATGCTATCTCTGCCATGAGATCTCTATCCTTTTGTAGATGTATGTGTTGTTTTTTCCCAGGAAAAGTTTTGTCACACAAGGGCCAGTGATGGACAGCATTTTGTTGAATTCCTAAACTCACTAAACAGCCTTCAAATGTCTTCAGTAAGGATTCTGCAAAGAACCAAATGACACATTTCAGTAAATTACATTCTCCTCCTTTCTCTATTTTTGTTTTGTTTTGGTTTTCTTCTTCAGTGTTGACTGATGATGCTAAGAATCAAAGAAAATACTTAACAAACATGAGCTATAAAGGCATGTGTTAAAAAACAAAACAAAACTATAGGGCCGGGCGGTGGTGGCGCACGCCTTTAATCCCAGCACTCGGGAGGCAGAGCCAGGTGGATCTCTGTGAGTTCGAGGCCAGCCTGGTCTACCAAGTGAGTTCCAGGAAAGGTGCAAAGCTACACAGAGAAACCTTGTCTCGAAAAAAAAACAAAACAAAACAAAAAACAAAAAACAAAAAAACAAAACAAAAAAAAACTATAGAATGGAAATGCATTATAATGTCTTTTGATAGAAGTCCCTGTTGCTTAGGGATGATCACAGCAAACTGTGAATGGCATTCATTATTATGTATAGGAGCTTTAGTTTGATTAATGTATTTAATCCTCAAAGAGCTGATTTGAAAGAATTTATAATCCTGTACTTTATAGTTGAAGAAATAGAGGGACAGAGAATTCAGATCAACATTGATGGTAGCATACATAGTAAAATGTAGAGCCAGGGTTTGCACATCTAAATCCAGAGATTGCTTTAACAATTCCACCACCCAACTTCTCTAAAAGAGATGACATGGTACCACCTCTGATCAAATGGTCTTTTTAAAGGAAAGATTAGAAAACTGTTAATCCTTTTGGAAATGGATGCCCAGAAAGTGATTAAGATTTAACATTCTAAAAAAGGTTTGTTAACATTTCCTTCAGTTACTGGAGTAAGTTTTTTACTTCTCATCAAAAGAAAGATCCCATGCCCCTTCTCATGTATTTACTGTTCTTCTACAATCTGGAGGATAAAGAACTAAATTAGGCTGTTCAAAACATAACTCTCATCATGGGCTTTATACTGACTGCTATGGCATGAATTAATTATATTTAGCATGAAATGCCAGGTGCTTACCCTTACTGTGACCTAGACAATGAAATAACACCAACTTTATCTACTTAACATGATTTAAAACTCACCAACTGATTTCATCTGCTCTGACTCACATTCTGATCCACAAACACAAAGCTGGTCTTATCTCCAAAATCTTTGATTTGTTATTCCTTTGCCTGGAATGTTCTTTCCTGAGCATTCATATAACTGTTTTTTCCCGTCATCATTGAGGAATCACTTGAAATGTCACTTATTCAAAAATGCCCATCCCTGATGGGCTCCTTAGTAGCCTCCTTCTGTCATTGCCTATCACATCACTCTGCTTTACATTCTTGGTATCACCTATCAGCATCAGAGCAGTGTCGGTGCAAATTACCAAGGCAGTTAGAAATAAAATATATGCAGTCATTCATCAAACAGAGCTGCAAGAATTCATTATAAAGGGATATGTCATTTAACACCATGGGCATTTGAGGAACATCTGTACTTGTCTTTCCCCGGTCATATTTGCTTTGTTTATAGTCTCTGGTCGCCTACCTTTGACCATGTTCCAAAATCATTTGCACTGCTTTTTATCAGATAGTCAGTGTTTGTGACCTGAAAAAAAAACAGCTATTTCTGTGGGAGTGAGAAAACATGAAGAAGTTTAGGAATAATGTGAAGGTACATCTGAATGCCAGCTAAAAGGCCAAAGGATGTTTTGATGTTCTCTCAATGGGAATTACTTCTCTTCCTTCCTTAATCTACCAGGTGTGTGCATCCTTCATCTATAGCTGTATCTCCATTTACTTGACAGCCCATCAGGTGTAGCCCTACATTCATCAGATAGAACACAAAGAATACATTCTTACCTATCTTACAGTCTTAGTGCATTTATGTCAGACTTGGTGGAGGCTGAAAAACAGTAAGAGCAGAACGATGGCTGGGAGCACCGGAAAGAGGAACTATTGAAGAGCTGTCCAGAACAAAGACTTCCAAGTAAAGAACAAACATGACCGGGACCAAGAGACTTGTCTGCTGATACTGTCCAAGCAGCTCATGACGCACATCTGATTTTGGCAGTGACAATGGACATAGGAAGAGACTAGAGAACAGAAGGATGAATGCATTTCTTCCTTAGAATGGAACAACCTCCTGCATCTTAAGTCTTTATTATTTTCATAATGTGACTCCCCAAGACTTGTTGGAAGACTCATGGGCTGGTTGATTGATGCATCTGACGTCTCTTAAGCCGCCCGTGATACCAAATGGCTGTGACTGTTCCACCAAAGTGGCCCCACTGTACGTGCCAGTCTTCACAAAGTTCACTTGTATGTCCTTATCCTCGTGTAACACATTGCTAGTTAAGACTTCTCCTGAAAACCATTCTATGTCTTTTTCCTTCTGCAACTTGGAGACCATTGTTATTTTCATTATATTACTGTGTGCATTTATTTATCTCCATTAAAGAGCTACGCTGTAGGAAATGTGTTCATACAAAGGTGATATAATGAGTGCACATAAGAATATCAATTTTTTTCTTACCTAAGAGATTTTTTTTTTATTCATTTTACATACCAAACACAGATCGCCCTCTCACAGTCTGTCTGAAAATGTAAGTTGGTATACTGGCTCCTTTGTCCACTCTTGCCCTCCCCACCTGAATTCTTGCCTCCTCAATGGCCCATCAGGCCACTGTCCACTCATCCCTTGAGTGGACACTTTACTCTCCAATGAACTTTACTTTCCACACTATGCTGTGTGTCTCATCAGAATTCTTCTGATGCATCCCATGGTGGCTAGAGAGCAGAGGGAAGTTCAGGAAGAAAGATTCTGATAGTAAGTGCTTGTGTTTAGATTTAGGGTGTGCATTACGGCCACATTGGAGGTGTCACTGTGTGCTCCATGCATTGTAGTGTTGGAACACGCAATGTGAATTTGCCCCACAGCTAATGGTGTTCACACTGATTTCTTAGTTAATGCAACTCTGTCAAATTTTCCCTTATTGTTTCTGCAATAAACTTTTGAGATTAACAAAAAAAAATCAAATTCTAATGGTAGAGGAAGCATAGATTTTACTATATAGGTTATCTGAGAGTTCTTAACTAAGCAAAATGTATGATTTTTATAACTATTCATTAGTATTTAGACAAGTTAGAACTAAAAATTTCTTCAAGATCAATGTTGACACCGAACTTCACCAACATTCATATAAAGAGTCAGAGACATTTGTTCAACAGCAGAATTTGCAAACATTTTATCTCATTAATACCCAGGCTGTATGGAATATTGGTTAGACTGTCCCTCCCTTAAATTATGGTAGGTACTAACCAACCATGACATCTTTTCCATCTATGAGTTAATAAAGCAACGACATTATTAGACAGAGTTTTTAAACCTTTTAATATTATTTTATATTTTACCTCTGTAACTTGAATGACTCCGTATATTTTAAAGCATTAATTAGTCTGTAGAGTACCCATGGGATTTAAATACTTGCTATTATTTGTGTCTAAAAGTAATTGGTCAAAGGTGGCAAATAACCTATTACACAAACTAGGATACATTTAAGATAATAAGAAACACAAATGTTAAGTGAATATAGATTGCCAGAAACAGTGCCAACGCATAAAATGCAAGACCATCATTATAATCCCTCCACATCATCTGCATCTTCAGAAGTATAGACAAATTTGATCAGCATGTCACACTGACCACTTAGTGGCTAATCAGAGCTTGGGCCATCATACATTAGAAACTAACAAACTACAAAGATGTCATTTAAAACTATCATGTAAACATACATTTTTTACATTCTTCTATTTAGATGTTTGTAATGTTTATACCAAAGGAAGCATTCCCCATTTTGTTGAGAATGTAACCTAGAAACCAGAATTTTTAAACTCTAGTAATAAAATGCCTCATAATTTGTAACAGAGTGTTGGATCTTCTTAATTGATATCTCACAAAGTGGATTTAAAAATTATTTTAATTTCTACAATATTTTGAAAATCATCATCATTGGTTGGTTTTATTTCTTCATGATCAAGTTCTTGAAAAATGTCTTCAGTTTTTTTTGTTTCATCAAATCCGTAAGTCAGTATTGTTTTTATCTTTAATGACAAAATTGAAAGATTCCTCCCTTTCTTTTATTTTCTCCACAACCATTTAAATGCAAGTGTTCACGTCTCTCAAATTATTGCAAACACCATCCAATTTTTATTCTTCTTAAAGTACAGGACCCATAACTGCATATCCGTAAGTCCTCATCCTATATATTGATTAAAACTGATTTTGTTATTTTTGAGCTGTGTGTGGGGTGTCTGTGGGTAGGTTTATGCACAAGGGTGTCTGTAGCTAAAGTTTTTCTGCCTGGCCCACGGTCAGGATAAATCTCTTTCACCTGCCAGTCCCACAGCCGCTCAGACCCAACCAAGTAAACACAGAGACTTATATTGCTTACAAACTGTATGGCTGTGGCAGGCTTCTTGCTAACTGTTCTTATATCTTATATTAATCCATTTCTATAAATCTATACCTTGCCACATGGCTCGTGGCTTACCGGCATCTTTACAAGCTGCTTGTCCTGGCGGTGGCTGGCATTGACTCCCTCTGCCTTCCTGTTCTTTTTATTCTCTCTGTTAGTCCCGCCTATACTTCCTGCCTAGCCACTGGCCAATCAGTGTTTTATTAGCAACACATTTGCCATACAGAACATCCCAAAGCAGGTGTCACTGTGGAAAGAAGACGAGTGAGAATCCCTGCAGCCCTGCTGAAGAACCAGTTGGTTGTGAATGATGTGGCTGTTAGGAATTGAACTTGGGTCTCTTCAAGAGCACCACAGCTTCTTAAGAACTGAATTATTCTCCAGCTATTATTCTTCCACTTAGAGGGATGCAATCAGAATGTATTAGTCACTCAAATGAAATAGTTGAAGTACAGATTTAATTGACAAAAATGGAAAATGAATGACATATTTGCATAGTCAGTGATTTATGCTATTGAAATGGATCTATTGACTATGTCTCAATTAGCTACACAACTTCTAATATTGACAAACTATGTTCTACATCTAAGCTTGGCCACTTTTAGTTACCAAATCCAGTTCATTATCTTTCAATTCAACTTAAAGTGACTTTAAAATATATAAGTTCAGTTTTACTTTTTCCTATCCAACTGAAAGTACTTTCCAAATGCACTTTTTCAATCATACTAATTATGAAAGAATTGGTTTACAAAAAAGTTTTACTATACATGTGTATATGTGTTTGACTGCTTATGCTATGTAACATTTACTATATCAAGGAAATGGGTTGAATTGGCCCAAAAGGTCCCTTCAATAACATATGGGTAACTGATCATTTGCAGTTCATGGGAACTGCCACTAGATGGAAATCATAGACCACACTGATTTCAAACCTAACCTCTATTTGGGGGATGATGCCCTACACCACTTTTATAGCTTCCCACTCCACACAATTATCTCTTTGTTTATCTATTTATCCTTTCAAATTGTAAATCACATGTACATCTAAGCATCTACATTTCTATTAGTATCTCTATCTACACTTTAGAAACACACACATTTAGATGATTGTTAGGAATTATAATTCAGTAGTGTTTTAAATGTTTTATTATTAAATTACTTGGAAACTGAAGAGATATTAAATATACTAAGATACTTCATTTTCCATTGTTTTTTCTAATTATTTGATTGCTTACCCAATAAAAATATAATTCAAAAGACATTTAAACTCATTTGCCATGTCTCTGGCTTTTTCTATTAAACTATTATTTGTCTTAATTTCAAATTGCAAAGTTGACGTAATCTGCTCCTAATATCTAGAAACTCAGAAACTCAAACTACTGGTCATGTAATAATGATACCTTAAGGAAATACAAGCTTAAGACTTTGGGGATCTAGTTGGCTGATTAGCTCAGTTGGTTAGAGCGTTTTGCTAATAATGCCAAGTTTGATACCAATATGGGCCATTTGTGAGAATTACAAGATCTTTCAGGGAATCATTGGCATGTCTATAGGACATGATATTTTTTGTTAATTCCTCTTTCTTTGCCTCATTGTTTCAGTTGCATTAAGGTATATCTACACATGACAATTTACAGACATTAATTTGCAAGGAAAGTAAAGAAATCAACATCGGTGTGATGGTTAGTTTGAAATGTCAACTTGCTACAGCTTAGAATCACCTGATGTGTGCTTTATGGGGTAAGAAAAAGTTAATTAGCATATCACACGTATGCACTAGGAATCGAGTAACATGTTAAGCCTTTTGTATATACCACCTTATTTGACTCAGCAACACTAGGGATTATTATAAATAGCTGATTATTGATCCTGAAAGTGTTTGAAAAGTCTGCCTCACTTTGTAACCATTCTGATGTTATTATTGAACTCATTCTCCTCTAATTAAAAGAGAATAATTAAGGACAATTGCTAACTTGCTGTGTGAGACTATCAAAACAAACACATAAATAGATGTGGCCAAGCATTTACTTTTGTGTTTATGTGTCTATTCAGATACAGTACTTGAAATAAAATGAAGCAGACTCCAATTGCGATGCTCAGTACATAGAGACAAACTCCGAGTTATTCTCTGCATCAGTGCCCAGCTTCAAAAGGCATTAGATTATAAAGGACATAAAGGACTATGCAGCAATTCGAAACTATTTTCTGGTACGGTACCTCATGTTTGTTTGTTCCATTCTGCAACTGGCTTTTCATATTGCTGACATTTGCATTCATGGAAATAATTAGTCTTAAACATCAAAAAGCACTATTCATGATTTACAAATATATATAAATGATTCAAGGTAATCGAATTTCCTTAATGCAAGTAAAATCAATGTGCAGTCATGAGCAGTGGTCCTAAAAACTCAACTTTAAATTAAAGATAATTAACTAGAGGCTTTTAACAACATGGGAAAAAATTTCAAGTTTGGGGGAGATTTTCCTATGTTCATTGCAACACATATTAGTGAAACATCAATATAATTGAATATAATTCAAACAGACATTCAATTAAACCCCTACTGCATTTCAACTATGTGGAATTGACAGTTTCATCTAAATTACTGATGTTTTTGGAGATAGAAACCATTGTGATAAATAGCTGTGATTACAATTCTCCAAATCCTTTACTGCCCACTAAAATTGCAAAGTTGTTTATCTTTCCTTTATTTTTGATTCCTTTTGTTTGTTTGTTTGTTGTTTGTTTTTTGAGACAGTATTTCAATATTTAGTCCAGGCTGTCCTGGAACTCATTCTATATACCAGGCTGGCCTTCAACCCGGAGATCTGCTTATGCTGGGCCTCCCAAATACTGAGATTAAAGGTGTATACATAAAACTGCAAGAGTCAGACTTTTAAGGGTCTTTTGGATGCTTAAAATTTACCATCATCTTACTAACATACGAAAGTATTTCAGTGTGTATGACTAGTGTTTCAAAGTGAAGTAATAGTCTTTCAGAATATGCCAACAGCTTCTAAAATCTCATTTTTTCTTTTTCTTTTTATTTTACAATATAATTCAACTTTACATATCAGCCATGGATTCCCCCGTTCCCCCCCTCCCGCCCCGTCCCCCTCCCCCCCAACCCCCCATTCCCATCTCCTCCAGGGCAAAGCCTCCTCCAAGGACTGAGATCAACCTGGTGGACTCAGTCCAGGCAGGTCTAGTCCCCTCCTCCCAGGCGGGGCCAAGTGACCCTGCATAAGCCCCAGGTTTCAAATAGCCAACTCATGCACTGAGTACAGGACCCCGTCCCACTGCCTGGATGCCTCCCAAACAGATCAAGCCAATCAACTGTCTCACCCATTCAGAGGGCCTGATCCAGTTGGGGGCCCCTCAGCCATTGGTTCACAGTTCATGTGTTTCCATTCGTTTGGCCACTCGTCCCTGTATTCCATCCCTCCCTGGTCCCAACAACTCTTGCTCTCATAAACCCTCCTCCTTCTTGCCAATTGGACTCCCAGAGTTCCACCCGGGTCTGACCGTGGGTATCTGCATCCAGTTCTCTCAGTCATTGGATGGGGTTTCTAGCACGACAATTAGGGTGTTTGGCCATCCTATCACCAGAGTGGGTCAGGGCTTTGCTATTCTCCTACTATTTAAAGAACACTCAAAGTAAATATGATTCCTTTAATCTATTACTAAAGACAGTAATAACTCTTTCATAATTTCTTGGTACTTTTCCTATTTATGTGTCTCCTTTTGATAAAAATTCCCTGACAAAGGTAACTTAAGGGAGAGAGAGTTTAATTTGTTCAGTTTTAGGGTCTCATCTATCATGGCAGAGTTATATGGTAGCTTGTCACTACATACACAGTGAGGAAGCAGAGGAAGATACATGCTTTTGTTCAGCTTCTTTTATCCTTTTTATTTATTTTGAGTTTCCACTCAATGTTGTTTTCAGTGGGTGGGTTTTTCTACCACAATTAAATTAATGTAACCACTCACAGGCATACAAATGGCTTATTTCCTAGGTCATTCCAGATCATATTAATTTGATAATCCATATTAACCATCATGGTATTTAAATTCCTCTATGCATCAGACTGAACAGGTGTTTCATTAAATATATATGCTGTGCATGTCACTGGATAGTTACAACTACTCTATTGTTTCAAGAGACTCACAATTTCCCAAAATTGATAGGTCTTCACAGTGGAATATAATATAGCCAACACAGTGAAAGAATAGTCTAAAATAGAAAAACAAAAATATGAGAGAAAATAGGCACAGAAAAACAAAAATCTTAAAGAAAATAGATTTGGATAGCAATTATCAGTAGATAATGTATATCACATATTACTACATATTTGATTTAAGCATGGGCATTCTAAAACTTATTACAACTATAATTTTGTCTGGTAACACACAAGACTCTTTTTTGTGCAAGTAAACGGTAGCTGTTAATCTCTTCAAAATTCAATTAAATACACCCAATTTTTATTTTGCTCATAGAATAAAAAATCTAGATATTAAAGTAGACATAATAAGAACAAAGAAATTTGTTTATTTACCCAACAAATACCAGCCAAGTGTTGATTTTATGCTAATTCTTTTTCTAGAAACTGAAGGTGAAACAGCTACTCCTACATTGATGTTTAAGGAGTCCCAAAGGTGGTGAGGGATTAAATTCAGTTTGATAAAGTATTGATTATCACACACACTTATTAGCGAACCAAAAGATAAAATATGTGGTTAGGAACAAAGTAAACCATATCTATGGACTTCAAAAATGAATGTAAGTGGCTTACAGATTTAAAAACAAAAAAAGAAGTGTGAAGTTAAAACTACCAAATGAAAAAAAAATTCTGACCAGTGAGTACACTGGATTAGTATAGTATATGATAGTGCAAGTGTATAGTAAAACAAAGACCCACGTGTTAGAAGCAGGGTCACTGTCTTCCGGCTTTTGGAAGATGGTGAAAACCTTGGAGGATGGTGTCTTGAGAGAGGGCCTTGGTCATCAGAAACATGTCCTGGAGGGTGGTATTAAGACTCTAGCTATTTCAGCAACAGAACCCACAGGGTGGATGACCCAGAGACCCAGGACAGAACCAAACATGAGAGGAGGCAGTAAAATGTCAAGGTAGTGATGTCTAATGACATTCTACTATACTTATAGATTGGTGCCTAGCCCAAATGTCTTCAGAGAGACTTCATCCAGCTACTGATGGAATAGATGCAGACCCACAGCCAAACATTAGGTGGAGCTCAAAGAATCCTGCAGAGGAGGATGAGAAAGCCTTGTGAAAGCCAGCGGGGTCAATGGTGCCACAAGAAAACTCACAGAAGCAACTAACTTAGTCTCACAGGGACTCACAGAGACTGACCCAACAAGCAGGGAACCTGTATGGGACTGACCTAGGCCCTCTGTGTATATGTTACAGTTGTGGAGCTTGGCCCTCTTGTGGGACTCCTTACAATGGGAGCAGAGGCTATCTCTAACTCTTTTACTGGCTTTTTGGCTCCCTAGTGATCATACTGGGTTGCCTTGCCCAGCCTTAACACATGGGGAGGCCCTTAGTCATACTGTTTTGTTAATATCGACAACAGAAATGAAGGAGTACATTGGGGCGAGAGGTGGGGAGTGAGGGGGTGGCATTGGGAACGATATGGGAGGAGAAGGAAGGAGAGAGGGGAAACTGCAGTCGGTATGTAAAATTAATTAATTAATTATAAAAAAAAGACTCCAGCTGTTTTTTTTTTCTTCTTTCCTCTTTGACTTCTTGCCAGGAGCTGAACACTTTGCTTCTCCACACATTGGCAACCATGGTGTGCTTTGCCAAACTTCCATAGGCAATAGAAATGACTGCTTGTGAATTGAAAAATCTATGAGCCAAAATGAATGTTTTCTTTATAGAAGATGGTTATCTCAGGTATGTGATACAGGAACAGAAAACTTCATCACAAGTATGTTTTAGAGTTGATTCTGGGGCAAGCAGGCTATGAATTTTAAGCATATTAAAATGAATTATTGTATGTTCCCTTAATTTGCCTGTAGTAATCTAAATGTAATAATTAACAGCATTCTTTTCCCTAACAAGATTATTTAATCGCACCATTTTAAACTCTGAAAATCTTCCTTCTGTAAGATAAATAATTATGTACACAGAAAATTCATCCTGTGTTGTGAGAAAAAGGTAGGGCCTCCACCTTAGAACTGGCATGATGGGATTAATGGTTTAGAAAAATTCCCAACAGGAAACAGAGCAAGTGTCTTAAAAGGGCCAGATCCCAGGCTTTGTGCTATTAGCACATTTTTAGTGTGTAGAGTTTTTATCAGAAAGGAACTTCCCAGCTAAGCATTGCTTTGTGAAGTCCCTAGATAATCTCTCTCAATGCCATGGAATATTCATGTCCTTTTCAACATATCTATTTTGTCCCATTTTTCTAGACCGAACCCAAGTTAATATATTTTAAGCTTCTATTTGTTGATTGTTCATTTCCTCTGAGCCTGTTCCTAGAAGTCAGACCACACAAGATAAAGTTTCTTTTACAGGTCATTTTCTCTACCAACTAGTAGGAGATGTTTCTTTCATGTCTTAATCGCTCATGCAGTTTTTTTTTGTTTTGTTTTTGTTTTTTATAGTTAAAAATTGTTCTCCATTTGGGGGAGATTGGTTGGTTGGCATATTGCTTGACTTGCCTTGGGAGGCAGAGAACTTAAGTTGGATCTATGAAACACATTTCAAAAAATACTTGGACCATATATGGCCGATACTTGTAAAACTCCAGTGCTAAGAAACTAGACCACTGACCAGCCTAACTTAAACGACAAATTCCAGACAAGTGAGAAATGCTGTCTCGAAAAATAAAAATAAAATAGCTTCATCTGAAGAATGACATCAGGGGTGCTTCTGGTTCCCACACACAGGAACACAATGTGCATGCTCATACACACCCTTTTCAGTCTCCATCCACCTGTGACATCTTTGACTCTGACACATCCATCCCCACTTTCACTCATAGCAGACAATGGTTCTCATAAAAGTGTCACCTTACTGCCGACAGACTTACAAGGGACTCTGTAGCGGTATTCAGTAATGTATCCTTTCTTATTTCAAAATGAAAGTGCTGTCCCTTGTCATCTGAGGGATGACATCCATCCAACTGAAATACCATGTCAACATTTATCAATCCAATACTACCATCATGATTTGAACATATTTAAGTCATCCTTTCCCTCCTCATCTCCCTCCACTCATGTTTTAAAATATATACAGAAATTTAAAAAAAGAGTATTGTTTGTATTTAAGATCTATAGATATAGGGAATTTTAGAAACAAAGTGTAGTTTGTTTATTTGTTTTATGATTAAGATAGTGATAACCAACACCAAAGAGTACTTTGATGATGTTTGGGAAATGATGTTAATAGTAAACATGCAATATTTTAAAAGGAATATAATTTTGCCCCCGGCTATTGCTTCCAAACACATGAATGTGACCCATTCTGAACAGTGTTTGAATATCACTTTCTTCCATCCAGACTCAATTTCTATTGGTTAATTATGTAAACCAAGAGATGGATATTATAATCATCTCTGCCTCCATAGCTCCTTTTTTAAGTTGTATGAAATAGCTTTAAGAGCTCATTTAATTTCAGGCTGTTCCATTGAACTTTCATCTCCATTTCTAAGCAATAGTGCACAGAACATAGTTTAAAATTCTGAGTGCTTAGCCTATTCTAGTCAGTATTGAATTCAGAAATATCACTTGCTAAAGAATTCGCTTATGTTTTCTTACCCTATACTTATGTGTAACTTAAGAACTACAATTGTTATTCTTCTGAGTATTTTTGCATGCATATTTTAATTCACTCTGGAAACATTATTAGCCTGGGTGTTTAATGTAATATATTTTTTATTTTACTTATTTTTGTCACAGCATAAGAGCTTTTGGCATGGTATAATTTTTCTTCTGCCTTTCTACAGAGCTCATTTAGGAACTATGTCAGCTTTACTCATCAGAACATTTAAGAGATGGTGT
The DNA here is from genome assembly GCA_902168405.1 of Peromyscus aztecus. Taxonomy (NCBI): domain Eukaryota; kingdom Metazoa; phylum Chordata; class Mammalia; order Rodentia; family Cricetidae; genus Peromyscus; species Peromyscus aztecus. The sequence goes on along the minus strand of CABHPQ010161875.1, from coordinate 59,326 downwards.
ATGCATATCTTCTGGTGTGACCTTTTATTTATAATGTCTTCCTATTTGGCTTTCAGCATACTTGTTTTATAATAACCTATGCTAATTCTTCTCCACTTTATAATTGGTCTGTTATAAAACAAATTGTTATAAAGGGCAGTGTTTACACTTTGTATTTTTTAAGCATTGACCCATAGCCCAAAAGCTTGAGTTCTTTCTGCAGTTTCTTCAACAAATGCTGTAAGGTCTAATAAGTTTTCTTTTCCTTACTCTTACATGAGTCCATTCATTTGTTACATAAAGAGACTGTAAACACCGGGAAAGCATGTTTTTAAAGACACAGCTTCTAGGGGCTCACCTCAATTCATAGATGGTGAAATTGATTTTTTTTTCACATAAAAATCTGGAATAATTAGGAATCCAATGATCATTTAGACAGAGTAGGAAAAAAGATGATTTTATAACAGATCTTTACCTTAAGCATGTTGCCTTTCATGGTTTTATAGACCATGTGTTCCCTCATTGTGCTTTGTATGGAATAGTTAAAGCTGCATGTCCTGACAACGGAAGTCTCACAGCAAAGGCTTAATTTGAATCTGACTTTGGTCTTTTACTTTCCTTCTGCATGTATTCAGGCTTTTAGATATTTAAAGCTTTGGATAAGACTAAAACATGCTTTTGTGTAATACTTAGATGCATGTTTAGTCAGTGATCATCTCCAGTTGCTCAATTATTTAATATTTCATATTTTATGCATGTTGAGTTTTTGAAAGTTTGGTAATTTTACTGAAGTTCTTCATCTCTCAAAATACATCTAAAGTTAACTTACATAGTTTTCTAATAAATATTTACTCTTCGTTTTCCTTTTAAAATTAAGAAGCATAAAGTGCCATGCACTATGAAATGCAGTACAACAAAAGACTTGAGAGTAAAAATCATGTGATGACATAATTTATAGTCAATTTTGGTCAAATAAATTGTATATAATATCCTAGTTTCAAAATAATCCTATTCTAAGAAGACTAGATTATCTGTACATATCCATCCCATATGGTACAGAGTCCAAATCCACTATGAATCCCAAAGCCCATGAATACTTATCTCTTGTTTAAATAAAGCGACATTCGTCTATACCTAACACACCACACACCTCATATATAATACTTAAAATCATCTAGAGATTATTTATAATATCTAAAAATAGCATAAATGCTAGATAAATATCTCAACAGACAAGAAAATGCATATACACATTTAATATAGATGCAATTTATTTTTTAAACCATGTATTATCACTGTTTATGGATCTCAAGGATGCAGTAGATGCTGAGGACAAGAAGAACTACCTAAATGTACATTTTCTGAAGCTTGTTTAGTTTGAAATTTTAGTTTCTTTTGGCCTTTAGAGAAGTTTTACATTGTCTCCCATATATATACTTTTCTGAGTTTAATTATTGAAATGTTTACACCAAAGAATTATTGAATTTATAATTATGATGCATAGTCAACCATAAATAACCTTAGCATGACTTCTTTAATAATTAAAACAAATAGTAGTAACTCCTTGCTTTAAAACCTGCAAATAAGCATTTTCAATTTAATAAATATTTGCTGAATATGTGCTTAGCTCTATAAGAATGATTTACAAACACCCAAAAATATAAAAATCACACTATTTAATAATAAAATCTCTTTAAATTAGAAATGGATAATAATTACAATCATTTATTAATTGAATAAACATCTCTTGCATACATACAAAATATGCTGAGTAGTTACTAAATATGAGAGTGATTTAATGATGAATGATACTGACATGGCTTTCACAGGTTGGGGACCTCTGATTTCTGGAGGCTAATATTAAGTGACTAAAAAAGACTTCATATTAAGAAAAGCACTTTCAAGTATTATCAAACTCTAATTTCTGACGGAAGGATTGCAATATCTACACTGAGTCATGAAAAATTTGCCAAGCAGTCTGACCAAGAACAGTGTTTGTAGAAGCCTGGTGATTTGAAACAGTGACATATAATTGGGGAAATAAAGTAAATCTCAAATGAATCTGCAGTCATAAGGTTTTGGGGCACAAAGGTACCCACAGATCACTAGGGAAACTAGGAATATTAAACTCACAGGGGCCTCTAGGAGTTAAAATTCCTGTTTTCCTACCTAGAAGGCTGGGGGTGGATTTTGTTATGCTATCTATGGAGGCAGACCTCACCTACCTCTTGCTGTAGAGGCAGGCATCTCCTAAATTCCCCAGAATGATTATTCCAGACTCTTCCCTGGAAAGACGCATCATTAGGGGAGATGTTCCATTACTTTATGGTCTTCTGACCTCTATGCTATCTTGGTCAGGGACCACACTAGAGTCTAGGCCTTTTACTACAGAACTCACCTTCATGGTCACATGTACTTTGTAAAGGAGTTCCCATATAGTCACAACTTAAGCTGTATTACGCACCTGGAATTGCACTGATTGTTGCCTGAAAACCTTTCCCCAAATTGTACTGTGTTTTAAATATGCTGACAATGAACAGCCTGTCACTAGACTCCCCAGAGTCTGATCTAGGTTGGCAGAGTCAATCTGTAACAGATTTTCTTCTCATCTTTGTGGGGTTCACTTTCCTGTCTCACATCCACAGGGACCCCCTCAGTAAGGATTATGGAGAAGGGGTTCCAGGACTGTGTAAATTGTGTAGTGCCTAGAGGAGAGTCAATGACTCTCTTTGTTCTACACAGGTCTGTGTGGTGACCTGTCCCTAGTGGCACTGCTGTTCAGGACAGCATGCCTTCTAATTATATTAGATGAAATAGAGGTGATAAATCAAAGAAGGCACTGATGAAGGAAGGAATGTGAAGCGAAATAGTTTGGGAAGAAAGCAGAGACTACACTGGATGACCCAGTTGTTTGGATACGTATATAGAATGAGAGTGGATCAGATTACCTGTGGTCATATCTGTGGGGGCATTATATTGGTCATGTTAATGGATGAGAGATGATCTGCCGTTGTGGGTCCCACCATTCCCTGAACCTCTGTGACTTCCCTTCAATGATGAATAATGAACCAGACTGTGAGCAACTTAAACAATTTACCCCCTAAATTCCCCCTCTTCAGATAGTTTTAGCATGCAGCAGAAACAAACTAAGAGAGACATAGAAATGCCTATGAACTTGTTTTGGAAATATGAAGTTAATGGAGAGGATAAAGACAGAAAAGAGGCAGCAGGATTTGAGTGACTTCTTTTTTTTGTGTAATTCCCTTGTTCCCCCCCCCCCCCGCCTTCCTCCCAGCCCACCCCCCATTCCCATCTCCTCCAGGGCAAAGACTCCCCTGAGGACTGAGTTCAACCTGGTAGATTCAGTCCAGGCAGGTCCAGTCCCCTCCTCCCAGGCTGAGTCAAATGTCCCTGTACAAGCCCCAGGTTACAAACAGCCAGTTCATGCACTGAGGACAGGACCCGGTCCCACTGCCTGGATGCCTCCCAAACAGATCAAGCTAATCAACTGTCTTACTTATCCAGAGGGCCTGATCCAGTTGGGGGCTCCTCATCTATTGGTTCATAGTTCATGTGTTTCCATTCGTTTGGATATTTGTCCCTGTGCTTTTTCCAACCTTGGTTTGAGTGACTTCTTAATAGGTCATTGCGGTGCAACATTTTCAGGTATTAGGGAGAAGTCAGAGTACACTACGGGCAACATAAATACAATGTGCGCACAACTTTTACTGTGAAATCATTGATAAACATAAGCCGTGAACATCTCCCTTTTTCTGATTTCCATCCTTTAAAAATAGTGGATTTATTTTATCACTATTGAATTGACAATAAGTGGTCCCAGGCTTATGCATAACAGCTTTTTCCTGTGCTGTCTCTCTCAGCTTTTCAATATAATGGTTTGTTGCTCTTGAGATAATAGTTTGAAAAATCATACAAGCTGTCGGGATATTTGCATAGTGATTATATGCTGAACAGCAGCTTGGGTTTTCTGTTTCCATCTGTTTCAACTTAGAAAGTGTAGAAAGTATTATTATTATCATTATTATCAGCACTGTAATTATCTGAATTCCAAATTAGGCCACAGGAAAACTGCATATAGTCTGTAGGTGGATAAAATAATTTTGCTGGAAATAAAACTTTGTTTTATATAATAACGTCTTTTGAATTCAATTCCCTTCTCAATTTTAAAAGGGCAAGTTTATTCAAGTGTAAATAATATGTTCATGTCTGTGACTAATGAAACCATTTTAAAATAATAAATTAGTCTACAGAGCTTCCAACATGTATTCTTTTTAACACTTTGCCCTTCAGTCCCCTTGCACAATGAAGGTAATCCTGTCACTGCTTATAATCACCATTTATTTCTAAGAATAGAAACACTTCACTGATCTCAAACCCCTCCTTTTATTACAGAACCAGACTTCAGGACTGAAGTAAAAGGGATTCTCAGACTCAGAACGGATTCAATAAATTCAAGCAGCTGTCCTCACTCATCCCCAGTGCCTTCTGGTTTCCAATGCCATCTAAATATTCAATACTTTCCCTTCCTTACAATTATTGCTTATTATTCATTTGATTTTTTTTTTTTTTTTGGTTTTTCGAGACAGGGTTTCTCTGTGTAGCTTTGCGCCTCTCCTGGAGCTCACTTGGTAGCCCAGGCTGGCCTCGAACTCACAGAGATCCGCCTGCCTCTGCCTCCCGAGTGCTGGGATTAAAGGCGTGCGCCACCAACGCCCGGCTGTTCATTTGATTTTAATGAGACTGCAAAACAATTACAGGAAATTTTCATTCTATAACCTTCATTTTCTTAAGGTATATTCCTTGGGTGCACTGAGTGTGCCCTACCTCTAAGACATTCAAAAATTAATTTTATGATATTCTCTCCTAGTTTTTTTTAAAACTGTATGATATTTTAAATGAGGAATCCACCTGTCATCCTGAAAAGATAGTTAACAAGATTGGTGGTGAGTGAGATGCTGTTTTGAGATGAATCTTACAAAGTCCAACTGAGCACTGATGTCACACTGTTATTGAGATTTAAGGATATACACATAGCAATTAAAGCTCGCCATCCCGAAGTCTTTGCCTGTACCATCTAACTTTCTAAGTGCCTGTGTACTGTTCACTCACCATACACTTTCAGAGTATAACACACATTTTTATATTGTGTATTAGCATTATTATTGGAAAATAACATCTCATTATTTTATCTCAAGTTTCAATAGGGAAAAAGTCTTGCCTATTTCATTATGTACTTACTTCCATCTTTAATATGTACATGTGGCTTAGCTGTAAAGTCACTTCATGAATAAATAGGTGTTTATGAGGGTAAGCAGATAGATAAAGCTTTCTATTGTGGACATGCGTGTTTAGGAGAGAAAACTATTATTGGAACTTCTTTGGCAAATACCTTTTTTCTTGTTTAACTTTGGAAAACATGGGGAACCAGGGAACATGGGACCTTTCGTTGTTCTTTCGGGAATCATGGGATGTGTGATTATTAGACTTCATGCTACATTAAATTGGAAATGTATATGATTTACTTCTTCATATGAACACTTCTTAATACTAGTGCACTCAGGCAACTTTCCCGTCAACAATAAGCCAATGATTTAAAGAATTTCAACATCAACTCAAGCTCATTAACCCTGATCATATAGAAATAAAAGGATTTTTTTGTTGTGAATAGAGATCTGCTTATAATCAACAGCTCATTTTTATAAAGAATTTATTTATGAAGAAAATATATAAACTCAAATAACACACTTAAATAATAATAGTGCTTCATTCCTCGATGTAATGAGAAGTTTAGTCTGAACAGATCATATGCATATTTAGAAGTAAAGTAGGACAAAATAAAATCTTTAACTTCTAAAATGACATTGTCGTCAAAGTTAAATAAATAGCATAAACAATTTTTTAACTGTTCATCATTCATAGTGATGTTGCATAATTATCAAAGGCCATAGGTGAAATTAATTACATCAGTGAATATGTCAAAATTGAACTTTCAACCCCTAAAAAAAATGTGCCTGAACATAACAGATAAAGGTTATTTTCTTCATTTCAAATTGTTACTGCAAAGGTGACAGGGGACAGAATCTTCAAACATAGATAGCAACTCTTGTCAAGAAGCAACATTTGTTAGAAGATAGTGCCTTTAAACAACCTTAAATCAAAAAGTTATATCATTTCGAATATAATTGGTGTGGACTAAAAATGTATCAATACCAATGGAATTGAATTCTTTTGATTACTTGTCTGGAAAGATCAGAAGAAAGATGACATAATTTTGCCAATAGTGGCACGAAGCAATACTTCAAGTGAATTAGCAGAATGGTCTTGAATTTGAAATTTTCATGTTTGTGATACGTATCCTGTCAAGACAAGTAAGCATCTACCCAGAAAGATACAGAAGTCTCCAGCTTTCCACTGGAATAATTTCCTCCATTAGTAACATAATATAAATATGTGAATGTGTAAATATCACATTACTATATTTTTCTTCGTGTAAAGATTATAAATTAAAAGTTAGAGTGAGACTTTTGCAATTATGATCTTTATACTGGCAGCAAAGACAATCGACTAATTTTGAATTTTGAAAAAATATGTCAAATCAAGTTTTACATTATTTGTGTTGTCTACTGAATATTCTATTTCATTAATAAAATACTGATATTTTAAAAAACAGTAATTATCAAAGTACTTTTTGATTGTGGTAAAAATTGCATAGCAAAATTAATCATTTCAACTTAAGAATTTCTGTGGCCATTAGTACATCATAATGGGATGAAATAATTTTTTATAAAGTATCTTTTATAAATGTGTTGTGGTGATTTTGTTGATTTACAACTTTTAGATTTTTCTCTCAAAATAGGAGTTCATTAAAAACAAACATTCCATCTATATTTATATTTAAATCAGCATATTTTAATGACTACCTTTAAGAAGGGAAAATTCATTTCTCAGAAAATAGTAAAAAATTAATAAAAATATTTTTAAAAATGTCACACCAATATATTTGTGAAATATTTTTTATAATTGGAAAAGGCAAACCTTTAATCCTCAGATCAAAGGGGCATCACCAGTCTGAATCTTGTGCCCATGAATTCACACATACTGAGGATATCATATTTTAAATGACATTATTTGATTGGCTTCTATTATGTAATATTTTTGATAATATATTTAGTAAAATATCAGGATAGAAAACATACAAAAATCAGTGGCATTCTGATATACAAATGACACACATACCCAGGAGGAAATCAGCTAAATGATCCCATTAACAAGAGCCAAAAAAGATACCTTGAAATAAATGTAACCAAGGAGCTGAAAGACTTGTAAAATAAAAAAAATTACAGCATAGTGTTAGAGTTGTATCTAATGTTTAGTGTTAGAATTACTTCTAATATTTTTGTTGGTCATTGTGAATACAAATATATACTGTATTTTCAATTTCTGAGTCAACACCCTCATTACTTGTTTGGAGAAATAAAATTCATGTTAAAAATTTTATACACCAAATAAAGACTATTAAGAAGATACCAGAAGATGTAAGGCCCCCATGAAGTGGTAGATTTGGTGGGATTAATATTATGCAAATAGTTATTCTACTGAAAGTAATATAGAGAGTCAATGCACTCCCAGGAAAATTCCAACTCAGTTATTTACAGAAATTAAAAATGATCTGAAGTTTCACATGAAACCACACACATACACACATACATGCACACACACACACACACACACACACACACACAGAGAGAGAGAGAGAGAGAGAGAGAGAGAGAGAGAGAGAGAGAGAGATACACACACATATATAAAAACTGTTAACTAAAGAAAAAGATGCTATCCACTTGAAAGGCAGGTCGTGTCTAAGATTCAAGGGAGGATAGCTGGAAGGCTGGAAGCAGGAAATTGATGAGATTCTGCTTCAATTAAGAATCATTTAAAATATCTTACACTATTTTGAAAATAATAACAGATAAAAGTATTGATAGCTTTCTTTCATTATTGTTTTTATAATGGCTGATATAGTTTGTTTTTCTTTCTGGGAAAGAATGCTTTTTAACCATGTTTATTTTGATGTTTGTGGTTAAGCTATTTCTGTAACACTATGGTCAATGTATTAACAACTTACTATCTTCTTTGGCTCAAGTCATAAATTTTATGTCAAATGACCTCAATTTTCCATATTCCCAAGGAAGTTTCTCTTGTTAAACTAAAGCCATTTGGTAATAGTTTAAAAACTAAGGTGATAAACTAGCAATTATTTTTTCTTTTATTTATTTGTTTGTTTGTTTGTTTATTATTGAAAATAGATTCCCCTCTCATACAGTACATCCCATCCCGACAACAGTATCCCCTCCCTCTGCTCTTCCCAGCTCACCTCACCTCCACTCTCTACAGAGCCACTTCCTCTCTATTTCCCTTCGGGTAGGAGCAGGCTTCCAAGAGACAACAACCAAATACAACAAAAAAAGATACGGTAAGACCAGGGAATAGCCCTCATATTGAGGCCGGACAAGGCAACCCAATAGGAATAATAGAGTCTCCAGAGCAGGTAAAAGAGTCAGAGACACACCTGCTCGCACTGTTACGAGTCCCAGAAAACACAAAACGCTAACTGCCAAATATGCAGAGGACCTGGTGCAGACCCATTCAGGTCCCATGTTTGTAGCTTCAGTCTCTGTGAGCCCGTGTGAGCCCGTGTGAGCCCGTGTGAGCCCTCTGCTTAGTTTATTCTTCAGACCATGTTCTCCTGGTGGCCAGTCATCATTAGAGAAGCTTCCTCCTTCAGCAACAGATGGGAGTGGGTGCAGAGACCCACAGCCAGACATTTTGCAGGGAGAGAGTGTCAATTGGAAGTCTGTATTGGGTCCCTCCCCTCTGAAGAGCAACCCCGCAAAAGAGGAGAGATTGTAGGAGTCAGTGGAGATGGAAAACTAGCAATTATTTTAAGCAATAGTAATATTTTAAAAATCAGGTTATGTATAAGTGAGAAATTTTAGAATTTATTTAAAAATCAAAGGAATTGAAAATCTGAATTTATAATTAGGCAATACTACAGCTGCAGTTCCATAAGATCATGGCTTGTCTAAAAGATGAAAGCATTATCAATCTATTGTCAATTCTGAGAAAGTTGAAAAATAATCTTAAACCTTGAATAGAAATATTAATAATTTGTATGGCACTGGACATGAGTCCTGGTATATGTGTTATAGATATCAAAATAACAAGTTTGAAAATTGTTTCAACAGGTGTTTAGAATATTTACTTAAGGTAGCTGTTGCTGACTTTAGTTCAGAATACACAGGAGAATGTCCTTATGATGATTTTGTCTCACCAGCCATATTAATGTTACAATGAAAAGCTAGGTCCTGCATATTTCCCTCCCATACCATCTTCCTAGATGTGATAATTATTTGGATATGTGAATCATCCCATACCTATAGCATGACGCTACTTATGGGAATTGCCCTCGGGGTAAGAAAATGGGCTGCCTTTGGTAGAACTGCCGTTCGTTTTTATTCCAGGGAACAAATGAAAGTCCAGCCTTGTCCTATTTTATGGCTGGAGAGGATTGCTTGAAAAATATCCAGAAGTTGACAACAATTGTTTTAAATTCATGCTATCTTATTTATCTAAGATCAAAGATCACTCGCTAGATTTTTTTTTGAGATGGCACTTGAAGACAAGGACACATGTCTGAGACATAATGGCACGTTACTATAATACAGAAGGAACCTGTTTTTCATGCTAATATCAGTTCTTCCCATGTCCCAAGTCTCTGGAGGGCTGTCTTAATCAGTACTCTATTGCTGTGAAGAAACACCACGACTATTGCAACTATTATAAAAGAAAACATTTCTTTGGGACTTGCTTACAGATTCAGAGGTTTAGTCCATTATCATCTTTGTGGGAAATACGGCAGCATGCTTGAGGACATGGTGCCTTGTGAAAGGTTGAGAGTTGTACATCCTGATCCACAGGCATCGGGTAGAGAGAGACACTGGGACTGGCTTGGGCCTTTGAAATCCCAAAGCCTACCTCTAATGACACAGTTCTTCCAACAAAGCCACATCTACTTCAATAAGGCCACAGTCCCTCTCAAATAGTGCCACTTACTAATGACCACAAATGTAAGCTCAACTGTGTGAGCTTATGGGGGTAATTTTTATTCAAATCACCATGAGGGCTATGCAGAAGGTACTCGATAGATGCTACCCACACTGTCTACTGGAGCAGCAGACAGATGCTAATCTGAGGGAATCTCTTGTTTCTACCAGCCTTCCAGCAACTCTATCCTTTTGGAAAACATTGTCTTTGTTACTGTGGTCAGAAAGCACACCCTACTTCTCTGATCATAAAGGTATAAAATGCCTGTTTTCCCAGACCGTCTGCTATAAAACAATAAAGAACACAGTAATAGTATGTTAATGATTTGCTCAGAAAATAAACAAAAGTGGAAGGGACTCATGGAGAATTAATTGTTTCTTTCTGAAACTAAGAGGAATAGTATGTCTCACCAGATCATGGGATCTAAGCAAAGAACTGTATCACCTTGAAGGCTCTTCAAAGTCAAGTGTCGCAATTAGAGAAGGCAGAATAAAGCTGACCCTGCTGGTCACAGAACACAGATGTAGAGATGAGCTGACTCCACCAATCCAGAAACCAGTCTTCATTTCCACTCCTGACACACACATAATAAATTATACATTTTGTGAATCTGTTTAAGTTAATTGTGACAAGAGTACATCCTCACTGATTGATCCTGGCAGCCAAATTCACCTTCTCTTCCCTCTCATCCTTCCCTAGGGATACCTTTGTACCCAGAAATAATACCTTAGGAACAGTGTCGAAAAGACAGGAGTGTGATGGAACTCTAATGGTACTCATTACTTTTTATGAATTCTGACTGCCTTTGAAAGTTAAAAAAAAAGTGACAGTTAAAACAGAAAGACACACTGGAGACTTTCTAGTTTTGGCCTAGTTTTTTTTGATAAATATTTATTGATTTAATAAAAGGGAAATTTGTTGGAGCATACAGAGTTGAACAAAGTAAGAGACGAATATTAAATGAATATTAGATGTCAAAGGTCTAGGTTTCATACCAAATCAAATTGTGATTTATTGGTGAAAATCATTTAAATAGGCCACTCTTTTACTGTAAAAAATACTATGGTAGGAAACCAAACACCAAGTAACCAAAAACCTATGAGAATATTTTCTGTGCAGTGCATAAAAGTTCTGTCTATTCTACTTAGGAAACACAGTATAAAGAATGAAGAGAGATCTGACAATGTGGTTAATTTTTTAAAATAACAATGGATTGTTTTTTCTTTAAAACCTGATGGAAAACATAGTGGATTGTTAAAATTAGTATTTAACATGGAAAAAAAACATACGTATAAAAATCAACAGGTATCGGTTTTGTTGGGTTTCTCTGCCTTAAAAAAATACTGATCAAGCCCTTGCTCCCAAACGCTGCATAGACGTTCTCTTTTGAATGGGCATTTCTGTCTCAACAGCCAACTCTGTTTAACACTTCACATAGTTTTGCGCTGGGGAACATCTTGCCTGACACATTTGGGTAACATTGATCAGTCTTTCATGAGTGAATTCAAACTTACTATTTGAACTTATGTGTTTGACAAAGATTATACACTCTATGAACCTTATCAAGTAATCATACCACATTCTTCACTTATTAACTTTAAGTAAACTCTTTCCTTTTCCCCCAAATTGTTGCATACCAGGATTTCTAAATTCTTCCCTGTTCAAGAGCAGTTCTGTACCTTTGGGGCACATTGATTACTCAGACATTCCTAACTTACATAACAGTTCATTAATAGGCATTTATTTAATGTCTTGATAGACTTATCAGGAAGTGTGTTCAGCTATTCCCTATCACATACAATAAGTTTCTGAATTGCCCTGCATTTTCTCATTTGTAGATGAGGAAACTGATGTTAGAAGTCAGATGACACAAGCCATTATTACTTCACAGTGCCAAAAGTCCAGGTCAAGTTTCATTGTTCCAATGTACATTTGCCTTCCATTACATCATCCAGCACTTCCAGCTATCACATGCATTTAGAAAACATCAGCCACAACTTAATTTATACTACTGAATGACGTATTTGTGATTATTTCAAAAGGTTTTCCTGAAGAACTCTCAAATAAATTGTGAAAGTTATGAATGAGAATTGAAGAAATATTTTCTTCATAGCAGGCATGTGTATGCAATCATGCTTATATGATATATATATATAATATATATATATATACTCAAACAGACACATGATTTTCATGCAGTCTATTGAGTATGCATGTGTGCAGTCTGGTATTATGTGGCTATATAATATTTGTGCCTAGTTGAGAATATAAAATTACATCTATTTGTACTCATTCTGTACTCAATGGAGCTAGCAGACAAGATAAATGAACAGAAATCAAATGTGTCATTCAAATAAAAAGACAAACAAATACTTCCATTCTCTAGTAGTAATCTTCTGTCAGTTTGGAAGTAGAGACATAGAAACAGCTGTGGTTTGGGAATATAAAATAATTCCATGAAATATTTAGATAAATTTCTATAATGTTATTTCAAAAGGAATAAGGCATTCATACTCAAAATACTTCTTTATCTGGAGGTAGTATCTTTCTGTTACTTAAGAAAAAGTCTGAAAATGCCCCATTAAAATTTCCATATCAATAGCTGAATTTTTACTAAATTTTAATTTAAGTGGTATATGTGCTTAAGAATTATAAAAGTAATATAGATAAGTTTCTCTCCTATTTGTCATAATTGAGCATCTTAGACCATGATGTGTTTTGATTCTCTGGCTTTATTAATTCTCGTTTATATGGTTTTTGGCTATTTTTGTCTTAGAAAATATTCTGTAACAATAGATATGGTCAAATAGAGATTGAATCTCATGTTGAAATGTTGAGTCATATATACATTCCACATTGATACATTTCAAAGGTTCATAATATTTCACCTAAGAGTTTGAGATTGAGTTTGGAAATGAGAATATCATATTGTCAACTCATGAAGATGTTGCTAAGAAGTATAATGTAACAAAGAGTATGATTTGTTATGATGTGAGGAGATTATTAAAGCAGAGAGGTGAAGAAAGATGGTGTCACACTGGGTTTCAAAATAGCATGAAGGCAAATACAATATTATGCCTCCTTTATCTTTACAGTATCTGAACTCTTCACTTGTCTTCCAAATAATTCATGTGCTATGTTTGGTAGATAAACATGTCATTTTCATTTCTAATTATTCAATAAATATGCTGAACACACTCTTGTTTATCCTTTCTAATATTCTACATATTGAATTAACTGATTTGAGTCTCATACCTATTCTTTTTAAAGCAAAAGTCAGTCCATCATTTACACATATTGATTTTTATATCATCTGTAATTATTCAACTATATTGATTTTTCCAAAACCTGTAAAAGTTTTAGCATAAAAAATGTATGTGTGGAAGAAACAATACAGGGGGTGGGTGAAAGAGCACAAAGGGTTTATAAATTAATAATAGAAGTTGAAAATTATATTTAAAGTAACAGAAAATGGTACATACAATGTTTAAAATGCTAAATAAATCTTTAATGACTTTATTACATATGTTACAGGGCAAAATTCTTTAGCATTATGTTAATATATTCCATACTAAAAACAGCTTTTAAAACTGCTTCATGTTTTAGATGTAGTTGCATGAAACATAACATTCATTTTCTGTTATATGGGCTGTAACTTTTTCAGTTATTTTGGACTGTCCTTTACCTTCTTCCTGTTAATAACTGCATAGATCCTTAAGGTGCCTATGCAATCTCTAATCCCTGTGCTAAAATATCTGATTTCTATTTAGTTTCACTGTCTGTTACCTTGCACATGGATGCCTACTTACAGTCTACTATGGCAGGTTATTTTTTTTGCAATTTATGTTGTATGCTTGTGTTTGTTTCACATTTCTCCAGGTGCCTTTCCTAGAGTGTAAAAACTGTGTTTCCTTAGTCTGAGAATTCCTAGGAGATAAAATTGGAGAATGATAAATGTTTATAACATTTTTAGTTCAAGGCTAGCCTGGTCTACAAAGTTTATTACAGGACAGTCAGGGCTACACAGAGATTGAAAAACAAAAACAAACAAGCAAAAAAATATACATCAATGTTAAATCAAACAATTAATATACTAAATTGATAATAATATACTAAAAACATCCTTTCTTCCACTACTTACTGTAGTATTTCATTAATAAATCTTCTATACTCTACAATAGAGCATAAATCATTTTGCATTTTCAAACAACTGTTTTTTCGAAAGGGGAAGATGTTCAAAGACTAGAATTTCCACTAAGTTCAGATCACTCTTATTAAGAATTTTCACTGATAAATTTTATTAAGGATTTTCAGAACTTCTAGAATAACTAAAAATAAACAAAAACCGAAATAACCCTGTCCTTAACAAAAGGACAAAACAGCAGCCTACAAATTGGGAAAGGTTTTTTTTTTTTTCCAATTACATACCCAGGAGAGAGCTAATATCTAAAATAAATAAATTAAAAAAACTTGCATATCAAGTAACCCAACAAATAACCCAATTAAAAACAAGGAACAGATCTAAACAGGAAATTCTCAGAAGAGGAAGCTCAAATGGCTGAAAAACACTTAAAGAGATGTCTAACATCCTCAGTCACCAGGGAAAAAACAAATAAAAACAACTTTGAGATGTCATCTTGCATCCATCAGATCAACAAGACAAAGTTCTGATCATGCTGGTAAGGATGTGGAGTTAGGGAAACACTTATCCCTTGCTGGTGGGAGTGCAAATTTGTACAGCCACTGTAGAAATCAGTTTGGGGATTTCTCAGGAAGATGGGAATTGATCTATTTCAAGATCCAGGTATCCCACTCTTGGGCATATACCCAAAGGAGGATTCATCCTATCACAGACATACTTGCTCAACCATTTTTGTTGCTTTATTCACAAAAGCCAGAAATTGGAAACAGCCTAGATGCTCCTCACAAATGAATGGGTAAAGAAAATGTGATATATTTGCTGTTAAAAAAAATGAAATTGCCATATAAGAGGAAGACAGAGCTCCAACTAGCCATCTCTTTTCACCAAATGTAGCCTCAAGTACTAGGAATGGGTTACACCTTATATATTAGTTGGCTAAAGGAGTTCCATGGGTATCTCCAAATACCTCAGGTTGAAGATAACTCTATAGGTATCTGATCACAAACTGATGTCATGGCCCCATTGTTGAAGACAACACCTATACAACTCGTTGAACACAGAGAAGTTGAGCTGGTCCCTTCCTAAAGCCTTTATACCTAAGGTCTAGTGTTCTTGGTATTGGAATGTACCCTGCAGGCTACTGAAGGAGAAACTTAAACAATAAACCCCAAACAAATCTTTGATTGACAGTGGTGTCCTGACTGCAAGATATGCTAGGGGAATGGTGGCACAAAAGCAAGTAGGGATAACCAATCAACATCTGTTTTGATGTAAGGCCAACTCCAGGAGATAAAACCCATATGCCACACTGCTTGGGTGACCAAGTACCTGAGATTAAATAGCCCCAAGACCTCGGGTAAAACCAAATACTACTGTTCAAAACAAACAAGCAAACAAACAAACAACAACAACAACAATCCAGTAATAAATGACTCATAATGATCTTCTGCTATTCTCATAGGTCATTATCAATCCTGAGTGAGGTAACCCAGACTCAGAAAGACAAACATGGTATGTACTCACTCATAAGTGTTGTGGGATATTCTATATGTTAAATGTGTAGTTCTGATTGGTTAATAAATAAAATGCTGATTGGCCAGTAGCCAGGCAGGAAGTATAGGCTGGACAAGCAGAGAAGAGAATTCTGGCGAGGTGGAAGGCTGAAAGAGAGATGCTGCCAGTCACCGCCAGGACAAGCGAGATGTAAGGTATGGGTAAGCCACGAGCCACATGGCAACTTATAGACTACAACTCACAACTCCAGGGAGGCTACCTAGTAAAGAGGACCCTAGGAAAGATACAGGGATTGTCCAATGACAGAGAAATGGATGAGATAGATCTACATGAGCAACCTGGACATGGCGGGGGGGGGGGGGGGGGAGGTGTTAATGGAGGGTAAAGGTCGGGGGAAAGAGAGCTTAGAGGAACAGGAGTTCCCAGCTGGATCAGGAACAGTGTGGGAAAACAAGGAAAGAGATACCATGATAAATGAAGACCCCATGGGAATAGGAAGAAGAAGAGCACTAGAGAGGTCCCCAGAAATCCACAAAGATACCTCCACAATAGACTACTGGCAATGGTCGAGAGAAAGCCCGAGCTGACCTACTCTGGTGATCTGATGGCCGAATACCCTGACTGTCATGATAGAACTCTCATCCAGTGACTGATGGAAGCAAATGCCACGACCAAGCCCCTGGTGGAGCTCCAGGAGTCCAATTGGTGAAAGAGAGGAGGGATTATATGAGCATGAGATATTGAGACCATGATTGGAAAAAGCACAGGGACAAATAGCCAAACTAGTGGAAACACATGAACTGTGAACCAATAGCTGAGAAGGCCCCATGGAACTGGATCAGGTCCTCTGGATAATGAGACAGTCAATTAAATTGAACTATTTAGGAGGCATCCAGGCAGTGGGGCCGGGACCTGTCCTTAGTGCATGAGCTGGCTTTTTGGAACCTAGGACGTATGCTGAGACATTTTGCTCAGCCTTGGTGTAGGGAGGAGGGGACTGGACCTGCCTCAACTGAATCTACCAGGCCAAGCTGAATCCCCAGGGGAGACCTTGCCTTGGAGGAGGTGGGAATGGGGGATGGATTTGGGGGGAGGGAGGCTGGGGGGTGGGAGGAGGGAGGACAGGGGAATCCGTGGCTGATATTAAGATTAATTATAAAATAAACAAAAAAAACAAAATAGCTTCCTCCTGCAGCATATGAGAACACATATAGAGATCCATACCTAGAAAATATGCAATAGGAGACACCTTCAAACACTCAGCCTTAAACCGATTGTCTTTATCAAATCCCCTGTAGAAGGGGAGGCATAAGGAATTTAACAGCCAGAGGGAATGGAGGAACCAAGAAAACAAGGCCTTCTAAATCAACAGGATTGATGCACATATGAACTCAAATAGACCAAGACAGCATCCACAGGACCTGCAGGCATCTGTACTAGATAGGACAGAAAGGAGAAGTGGACACATGTCCTGTCCCTAACACAGAAGCAATCTCCAGCTGATAATCACTTGCAAATGAAAATTTAGTGTTTTCCAAGAGAATCTCCCTGGGTAAGCAAACTAATCTTAAGCATATATATTATATATTATATATCATATATCATATATTATATTACATATTATATCATATAACACACATTACATACTACAAATTATATTACATATTATATATCATATATTATATGTTATATTATATGTTATATATTATATATTATATATTATATAATGGCTTCCATTTTGTGTTTTTGTGGGATTCTTTATTATGCGAAAGAGTGGATCTTTGTGTCTATAAGTGTTTCTTGTGCCTTTTCTTGGTTTCTTAACCTTCTGTTTGTTATGTTGTATTCTGATGTGTTAACTTTTGTTTTTTCTTATTTTGTTTCATTTTACTTTTATCCTTTAGAAACCTGTTATTTTTCTGAGAGAAAGAAGGGATGTGGATCTGAATGGGAGGTGAGGTATGGGTAAGGCTTAATCAGGATATATTATGTGAGGAAAAATCAATAATCCGGTAAAAGGGGATGCAGGTAAAAAGAACAGAAAACAGTCTTTTCTTATGTCTTGTCAATATGTGAAACCAATCCTCTCACTTGCTCATACACTCACTTTTCCCTCATGCTACCAGCATTTCAGGATTCTTTCCTCAGCTGTTACTTATCCTAAGTTCCCAGCACAACAAATGAATAAAAGATCTAATTCACTCTTAGCCCATAACTGGAAAATTTTACATCACAAAAAAGGGAAAAGAAAAGAAAACATTTTAAAAGCTCCCACAGAATGGAGAGAAAAGTCTTCTACATAACATCGAGAATCAGAATGGCACCAAGGCTCTTAACATCTCTTTCAATAAATATAGGAGTGATGATGTCGTCTGTGTTTCAGAGACTATTTTCGACATTAGAGTTCCACACCCCACCAATCCCTTACAAGAATTTATAAAGGATTCCCAAAAGGGAATGACTTTGAAAGTGGTAATGGCCTCATCCCAGGAGACAGGACCAGAAAGTAGGAAAGAGATGAAGGAAAGTCCCAAGAAGGTGAGTAGCAGAAAAAGAGAGTAACCAGGCACACTGAAAAAAGACAGTCCTGGTGGTACCTGCAGAAGCCTCCAGGGGGAGTTGTTGTGTTTAACTACCTGGACATTGTACTGGTAATCTGATTGATATGAGTGAGTACATGAGAGCAATTCGCCGTTTTAAGGACAAACAGTGGTACAATCTTCCCTCAATGCCTTGTTGAGGAAAATCTTATTTCCATAATTGGATAGACTACCCTTGTGGATGGACACACATTGAAAGCAAGCTTTACATTGGATTCTACCCTGTAGCACTACTCTCTCAGAGGACCTGAGTGTGAGTCCTAGAAACCACATTTGGTGGTTGTAACTTCAGCTCCAGGGCTCCCAAAATCCTCTTATGGCCTCCACAGGCAACTTTATTTATATGCATATCACCATCAACCTCCCCCCCCAACCCCCCCACCCCTGGTCAGGCACACAGACATGCACATATTTTAAAAGATGAAAATAAGTCTTTAAAAGTTACTCTTCATACCTGTGGACTTTTAAATATGTCTTTTAGATATGAATGTCACAATTGATTAACTTGGCATATATTCAGGCAACAGAATTCTGTTTCTAATGTCTGGTACTTTCTCTGAAAACACTAAAGCAAAATAAAAATATATACTTAACCTATGTTTGTGAAGCAAATGTATCTGTTACAAGAGTCATTTTCTCATTCCTCAAATTACAAAGAACATGCTTCATTGAGCATATTTATAGAAACTTTCAAGACAAAAGGAAGTCTCAAAAAAGGCTGCCATTGGTATGGAAAAAAAACAAAAACAACAACAACAACAAAACAAGATTTCAAGTTACAAAACCTTCAACTCCCAATTCAGTTATTCATTATATTAACTGAGTGAAAAGGACAACCATCCATTCATTCTTCTGAGCTCCCTTGAAATTTTGTAAGATTTTAAGTAGATTTCTTGGCCAAACAATTATTTCATGCTATAGTATTGGTTTGTGGCGAGATTAAGAGACCACATATAAAATATAAAATAAATAATATAAAATACCCTGTGACCTGTACCATGTAAAAGAAATGATTTTCAAAATGTGGCAACTTAATAAAGAGTTAGATATGATTAGAGAAACATTGGAAACATTGTCTTCCAATGTTATGATCCTTTGGGACTGCATTTTGAGAGACCATAAAAACAAAATAGTCCAGATGTCCCTTGACTTTGGAATCCTGTTGGAGAATAAGGGCTGCAGCCCTTGCTTTAGTGATTGCAGTTAGCCTGTGAATATTAATGAGCTTCCTGCATAGGGCTTTAAGCAAGCCATTTCCCTTGTTGGAGTATCAATAGACGTTAAAGTCTATGCAACTCATCTGTTCTTGGAAGGTTTCTTTTGGAAGAGACTAATAATAGTGGCACATTTGCATAATACTTTTCAGGTTAAAGAAGACTTATACAGTAATTGTGAGAAGAATAAAACTTCACTCATTGGGAAAAATCTATAAATATTCCAGTGATTCCTCCAAGTACTTGAACAGAGTTGACATTTGAGATGTGAAATCTAAAATAGAAGTTTTAAATTCATGTCAGGGCAACAAGGATCAAATTTAAAAATCATTATTATTACAATATTTAAAAGAGCAAGTGATGTTTCATATGGCTATTCACTTCTAGCTTTTAGCTTTTGATCATAAGCCTGAAAAGGTAGATGGGAAAATATAAAGAAAACTTTATTGGGAAAGCATTTTTCAATATTGAGATTTTTACATGCTTGCACATTTTAGACTGTTAGTACTTAAAAATAACTACTATGTATCATGATGCTTAAATTTTTGTATTATAAATTCTAACTATTGCTAAGCACATACTCTCAGTATTACTTAATACTGTCAATTTTTTAAATAAAATTTTGGAAATAATTTGAAATTGAGAAAACAAAATGTAACTCAATTTTTTTTTAGCATTTGTCCCATTTCATAATTCCAGCTGGGCTTATAGAGAATCTGAGGTGGTAACTCAGGAGTCATAAACTTTATTGAAAATACCAGTGCTCTGTCCTGCTTGAAATGGTGTTAGGACTGGAGAGGAGCGCCAGTGGATAGGAGTGTTAGCTCTATACAAAAAAGGACCAGAGCTCAAATCCCAAAGATCCCCCCCAAAAAGGTGAATTATGAATGACAGTATCAGCCCAGCATCATGGTAAGAAGATCCTGAGAACTTACTGGCCAGCCACCACACATGAAATGATTAGATTGAGGTCCAGTGGGAAACCCTGTTCTGAAGTAACAAGGCAGAGAACTATGAGGTAATACATGTGGCATTTTCCTCTGCTTGCCTTGTGCATAGGCATATACACACATGCCTTTTTCCTCCACAATCCTAGGCACACATACACACTCACATGCATTAATGAAAAGAAGTTCCTTGGCCATATGTTTATGTTCCTGTTTCGTACTCTAGATAATAAGTTCCCGATAGATACTTCACCATCCCTGGATCCTGGCATTTCCCAAAGTCCTTCAAATTGGAATGAGTCAAGCTAAATAGACTCATTAAATTAAATCTTTAAGTGATTTCTAAGATGGTTTTTTAAATAATTATTACAAAATATCAGGAATATAATTTTGATTTTAGCACCTAAAGTAGTTACTCCTACATTATCTGATTTATACTGTATGTATTTTATAAATTTATGTGTCTCCATTCATGTTGTCATTAAATCAAACATATCTAGAGTTTCTGAAAATGAGCAATTTTCATTAAGGCTTCTGTTTCCCATTGTAGTTAGTGAATAATTTTAACCATTGCTCATTAACCTGGAACATTATGCTTCATAGGTTTTCAAGGTTTAAATAAAGAAAAACCCCTTCCTTTCTAAGATGTACAGTATGTGAATGACTTTATCATAAATATATGATTAAACAACATATAATGATAAAGGAATATCCTGTGCATAGATACAAAAATGTTTATACTTTGAACATTGAAAAGCATTTCAAGACCAATAAAGGCACTTTTATCTGGGGGATCATCAACAGTCACATAATTGGACTGAAGATCAGCTCAGTAGGAGGGAATTCATGCTTGGCGCTGTAAATTTAGGCAACCACCTGTGGCTGATAGAATTTAGGGACAAATCCTTCACTGCTACTTTCCTAAACTTGTATAATCTCCAACTACATTCCAAATTCTTATTCTTATGCTTATAGATAACTCTAGCTCTCACCCCTTATTAAAGAAACGTATTTCTCTAGTAGACAGAAAACTCCAACAGGTCAAAATGTAGGCATTAACTGACCCTGGTGTGCCATCTCTAATAAACACATTTATAATGCAACCCTACACTGAAGGCTCAGGGACCATTTCAGAAGAGAAGACAGAATGAATATAAGAGGCAGAAAAACAATACTGTGAAACATCTCAGAACATAAAACAAGAAGACACATAGGGGAGTGGGATATGGGACTGGAAGGAGTTGATGGGGAAAGTCATGAGGTGAATATAATCAAGGTATGTTGCATGAAATTATCTATTGTTAATAAAATATTTTTAGTATTTAAAAATATTCTTGAAAACGAAATTTTCATTATTGGCACTGTTACATGTCATTTTTTAGAACCTTATATCAATCATCTTTATTCACCTAGAATTTTCACAGTAGAATGAAGACAAATTATTTCTAGCAGTTTTCCATCCTTAAATAATGTTCCCAAAGGAAACTGGTAAGGGCCTTATGACAAAATAACAAACTACCGATATAATACATCTCTTAAAAGAGACCTCAGAGTTGTGAAAACTAGGAAATTTAATCACCTTAATTAAAAATCCTCTGTTTTTTAATTAAGGAATAGTTTTTTCTAAAACAATATATAAAATAGTTCTCAAAAATTGTATCATGTACATTTTATGGCAGAAATATACAAAATAATGTCACAATTTCATGAGAAAGCTATAATGTTAGTGAAGCCAGACCTGGTACAGGTTGTTCATCGGGGCAATCATGGGAATGCAAACAAATCTTCAAGTTGAGTCTAAAGGAATTAACATCTGTGTCTCTGCATTGACAGCCAAGTAGAAGGCACAACTCCTTCATTTTCCGAGGTCATGGATTGCAATATTGCATAGGATACTGTGTTCAATCTTAACTATTTTTAAATGTGATCCCAGGTATAGAATTTCATCCTGTATAATTTAAAATGTTCATGCACAAACAACGTGAATAACATAGTGATTTATTTTGGACATTTTAAGACATTTTTTCTATTTGATAGATGCTTCTGTAAGTATGAAGAAATCATATACATATGCATTGCTAGTGCATTTGCTGATATGGGAAGAGTCATGCAATGTTTTAAAGTGTGCGTCCAGTCTGAAAATCTGCACAGCCACAGGAACTTTTCTGATCAGTACTTCCATATGTTGATTTTATTTGAACCTTGACCCTCTATAAAGGTGCTTTTCTCTCCCACGGAGTGAATGATCCTATTTGGACGTGTCTATCTCAGTAGGTCACTGACACACTTTTATTTTAAGGAGTAAATCAATAAATAAATAAATGAGCCTCATTTTTCTCCTTGTTGAAGTGTTTTTTCATTCCTTCCTTCCTTCTTCCCTCCCTCTCTCCCTCCCTCCCTTCCTCCCTCCCTCCCTCCCTCCCTTCCTTCCCTCTCTCCCCCTCTCCCTCTCCGTCTCTCTCTCTCTCTGTCTCTCTGTCTCTCTCTCTCTCTCTCTGTCTCTCTGTCTCTCTCTCTCTCTCTTTTCTTTTGTTTGAGAAACCTACCATGGAACAACATTATTCTAGCACTCTCCTTATACTAACAATTTGAGGGGTTTAGCATTATGGAGATTCACATGTACAGCTAGTTCTATGGGCAATCTTCAAATCTCTTGTCATATTCCGTTTGTTCCTCATTCCTGTAAGTATTACACCTTAAAAAATCTTTTCTCTCATCCTATCCTTTATTCTCATATCCAGAGTGACATTCTATATTTTGTAATTGTATGGGCTACAAAGGTTTAAACAGTATCATATATAATCATTCTCTCAAGGATTTAGTTTTAATCATTAGGTAGTTAATTTAAAATATTAGTATTTCCTTACAGTTCTGGTATGTGTGTATATATATGTACACACACACACACACACACACATATATACATGGTATATCTATATCCATATCTATCTATATATGGTATATCTATATCTATCTATATTTTCTATCTATATCTATCTATCTATATCTATATATATATATAGAGAGAGACTTTTTAAGATGTATAGTGTGTTCACTGATTCTCTTGTCTCCAGTAGCTGCAGACTCTCTTCTACTGTGTCCTGCTACCTGCTTTAAAGAATTACATGTTACTTTTACCTTTTACATGGCCCATATGATTTCTTCAAACAATCATTTCTCAACACAGATTTTATGCTATTTCTTTTACTTAAAATATATTTGCTCTACTTGCCACTGTTTAAGGATTGTACAATTTTAAATATAGTACTCTAAACTGATATGATAATCTCCAAGCTATCTTGCTAGGCAATCATACACATTTGTTCTTCAGATTGAAGATCACCTGCTTCAGTAAAATATCTTACACCACTCAGAGATTATTCAAAATGGTACCTGTTTTAAAAGTAAACATATTTTCCTTGAGCATGTATTATGATTTATTTTGCTATTGTTAGTTCTCTGGTCTATCTTATCTACCTTTGTGGAATGCCATTTTCTTTATTAAACCAGCAAAGAAGTCTCAAATTTTATCTGCTGAATCTGCAGCACCAACTGCTAACTATTTTTGTTAAAATGGAAGCATCATTTGTATTTATGACAAAAACTTAGTTTAAATATAGTTTATAGATCTTATACTTTTCAAGACCCAATGATATTTATCCATTGATTGTTTTATCTTTTTCTTGAATACAGACACATCTTTCAATACTACTTCTTATTTGTCAACTCTCAAATATGCACTTGTATATGTAAATTATGAATACATATCATCGATAACATCTATCCAATATTTTATATATTTGATTATTTGTTTGTATTTATGTGTACATGTGTATGCTTATTATAGTTTATTTGTACCACATGCATGCAGAAATCTATGGAGGCCAGAAGTGTGCATTTGATACCCTGGAACTGGAATTACAGGCAATTGTGAGCCAACATATGAGATCTGGGAACCAAAATGGTGGCTTTTGTAAGAGCAGTAATTGGTCTTAACTTCTGAGCCATCTGTCTAGGCACAGTATCTATTGCTGTGGAATGTCTTTCTGTATGCTGTGAATATGTGTTGCTATGATTGGTTAATCATAAAGGAGCTGCTCTGGCCTAAGGTGAGTCAGGCTATAGCCAAGCAGGAAACACAAGAGAGACAGGAAGAAGAAAGGAGAGGAGAGGGAGACACCAGCCTGACACCCAAGGAACAACATGCCAGCAGACTGGAAATGCCACAGCCATGTGGCAAAACATAGATTAATGAAAATGGGTTGATTTGGGGTGATAGAGCTAACTAGCTAGCAAGAAGCCTGAGCCATTAGGCCATATAGTTTGTAAGTAATATAAGCCTCTGTGTGTTTACTTCGGTCTGACTGGCTGTAGGATTGGGCAGGACACAGAAAAACCTTCAGGCTACATTTTTCTCTCAATGTGGTAGCAAGAATTTCCACCTAAAACCTGAGAAAGCTTTTAAAAAAATGATTCTAAAATGGAGCTAAAAACAGATTCTTAGTTGTGTATCTCAGGCAAGCTATGATAAGGAGAGGCCATGACATGCAGGCTTGATCTATAGTATGGCAGGTTCACAGCATGTGAGCTTGACCTGCAGCATGGCAGATTCCTGCCTTAGTATACAGAACTGTCTCCAAGCTGTGCAGTATGCTGCATGATGGATTTAGTTTTTACTCATTCAGACACAAAGGGTTTATGGGCCAGCTGCACACCACCTGATGGCAGCATGGACCCCAGAGTTGGCAGAATAAGTGTGACTCTCCTGGGTACCTCCAACATGTTGGGAAGTTAAAGTGGGCAGAGTCAGCAGCCAGGGCTGCTACTTTAATCTTAGCCACACTGCAGTTTGCATTGATCAGAAAAGGATTATAGATACACAAAGGAAAGATACAGATGGAATAATCCTCTAAACAGTTTACATTATGTATAAAAATGTATGTAGGCTAGGAAGAGAGAAGAAAAGGAGGATAGACAGTAATATAAAGAGAAAGTTTTAAAAAAATAAGATCTTTAAAGAAACAGTAAAAGTAATATAAAAATAAGCCATGTAAAGATGGAAATCACACAGACAGTCTGGATTATATTTTCTTTTGGGTTTTTAACTACAGAGATATATGTGATTGTAAAGGCTGCTGAGTTAATCATATATATATATATGATTTATATATATATATTAAAGGTATCTTGACTTCAAAATTTATGTCTAAGGATACGTTGCTTTGGAAAAGGGATTCTGCTTTTGTTTCCACAGAAGATGAGAACCTGTGAATTGCTTCCAGGCTAATATGGTTTGACCAGCCAAGACCCCCTGAAAGGTCTCTGATGACACCATGGCCCAGATGATATAATATCCAAAATCAGCTTTAAAGTAATTGGCTGAGGCAATCTATCCTCATAGACTACAGCAAAGAATTAACTATAATTCTTAATTTTCTCAGGATCCCCATAAGATTATCAGCACCTCCAACCAGCAGGAAGTAGTATGAGAAGCTGTGTCCAAATTCCCAAAATATTGTTTATAAATGTTTATTTTTATTTAAAGTTGGTTGAATATAAATGAAATCTCTTTCTAAAAAAGCAAAGGGGATAGTATAGATGTGATAGAATAAAAGGGTAGATTATTGAATCTATTTTTAAAGAGCAACAACTTGTTTAAAATGCTTTACATTGCTATGGATTCTAGTTTATTGATACAAATTTAAAGTTAATTTTGTTATACTATATGTATTTCTACTCTTGTTTAAGATATTGTGCTTAATTAACTTATTTAAAATTGTAATGTGTAATTAAGAAATACAGATTAATAGTCATCTATGATAGTCACACTTATAGTCATGTTAGTTAAGTTTTCTAGGTATATATAGATATATTTCCATTAGGTAGGTAATCTTCAAACACTTCAAAGACCTACAGAATATGGCATTTAAAATGTTTTAAAAACTTAGACTTTCTGTATAATGAGACAGGTCTGTTCCTGGCAGCACTGATTTATTTCAAAGAAGATGATGGGCATCAAAGAAATTACATATGGAGTTTGCTTTCTTTATGGCAAAAATAGCTATTTGGGCAAGAAACTGCTCTTGCCTGGACTACTTGATAACATGTTGTATTGAGTGGATATGCAGGATTCATGGAAAATCACCACTAAATTTTGCCAAAACAAGGCAAGAAGGTCCTTCAGGTTCCTACTTCACAGAGGAGATGGTTAAACATTCTTCAGGACACAGGGAGAAGTGACTGAGAGATTCTAGGCCTATAGGCTAAAGATGAATGCCCCAACGTTGCAGAGGAACTTTGGGTGACTGTTCAGGCAACCAAATATCCCCATCATTCTGGATTTTTGGAAGCTGCTTACAATGTACTTCCTGTTTACTTAGGTAATATTATAGCCTTCTGGTGTCTTTGATAGAGTTAAAGACTAGATAATTATAATTATAGTCTTCTTTAGATATGATAAAAGATAAATTAGATATGAAACTTTAGACTCACAAAAATAAGATCGATGATAGAGTATTTTCTTTAATTTTGCTAAATACAAATAGACTATATATTATCACTATAATTCTTGCTTGATAACTGTTTTGTTATATGTAATTTTACTATGTTAAAGTTAAAACTTCTTTTTGATTAGACAGAAAAGGGGAAGTACTGTGGAATATTTTTCTGTATGCTATGAATATGTGTTGCTATGATTGGTTAATCATAAAGGAGCTGCTTTGGCCTACGGAGAGTCAAGTTATAGCCAGGCAGGAAACACAAGAGAGATAGGAAGAAGAAAGGAGAGGAGAAGGAGATGCTAACCTGCCACCCAAGGAGCAACATGCCAGCAGACTGGTAATGCCACGGCCATGTGGCAAAACATAAATTAATGAAAATGAGTTGATTTGGGGTGATAGAGCTAACTAGCTAGCAAGAAGCTTGAGCCATTAGGCTATACATTTTGTAAATAATACAATCCTCTGTGTGTTTACTTGGGTCTGAGTGGCTGTGGGACTGGGCAGGGCACAGAAAAATCTTCCAGCTACAATCTATATAACTTCATGCTAGTTTTTCAAATCCTTTTCAGAGCAACAGTTCTTTGGAGAACAGTTGTTATAAACTCTATTCTTTTATTAAGGCAACCAAATGCTTTGAAGTTTCATAGCTCTATTTAATATAACTTCTGAATTACAATGTGTTTATGTCCTTGGTTTCTAGTTCAATGTAAAACTGCTACCTTAAGCTTTTTGGATTTTGGTTTTTGTTTTTAATGACTTTACTGATAAGATATTCCCATTGTGTGATAGTGGCACAGGTGTAATAGGAATAATCAATTGCTTTATGATCATATTTAAGGCCTGCTCTAGGAGATGGAATCCACGCCTCATACTCTTATTGGGACTGAGAATCTGCAGCTGTATGTGTCACAGAATTATGGGGGAACCTACTAGAATTATTCTTCTAAATGAACATAACTTTAAAACAGACTTCTGATGGATTATTGTTATACCCACAAACTACCTCATCTCCCAACTGCAATTAGAGAAGCTTCTTTTTGTAGTAGATGGCAAGTTGCACAGAGATCAACAACTGCTAAGTGCTCAGACAATAAGAAATTGCAGTGTGCTCAACTCTAAATGAATGTCAATATTGGTACCTTCCCACATCTCCAAGATTTTCTCAGAAGAGAAAGCAGACAGATTGAAGAGCTAGAGATGGTGGATGGTAATAAAAAAGTCTGTTTTCTGGTCACAGAAGTGCAGGTGAATATGTGAAGTCACCACAATTGTAACAGCATCTACAAGGTCTGAGTAAATTCAAGTCTGCCAAAGTTCTAGCACAAGAGTAGAGCAGGTCAGGCACAAATTTGATAGCTCCTGGGATGAGACAGTCAGTTTTCTTCAAGGATGTTGTACCTAGTGGGTTGACCACACTCCAGGGTAATCAAACACATAAGAGCATTTTGGCAACACAAATTGGACTCAACAGTTTTAAAATAAAAGAAAGAAAACAAGAAGTTGGATAGGTAGGGAAGTAGCAGTCAAACCTGGAGGTGCAGGGGAGGGGAGGGTGAGTATGATTTGGATACATTGTATGACATTGTCAAATAAAAAGTATTGATGTCTTACATTAATTGATTATGTATATGTGTGTTTGTATGTGTGTATCTGTGTGTTTGTGTACATGTGCCCTAACAAGTACGTGGAGGTAAGAGGACAACTACTGGGAGCTGATTCTGTTATTCCATCTAGTCGGTCCTATCATCAGATTTGGATCCAAGCATCCTTTCTCTCTGAGCCCTCTCACTGGCCACTATTTCCTTTTAATTTCATTTGTTTTCCTTGGAATTCATCATTCATTTATTCACGTATGTGTTTGTGTGTATGTATGTGTAAGTGGGTATGTGTGTGCGTTGACACTGGGAATTTAGAGGACAATTTCTCAGAGTCACCTCTCTCCTTCTGCCCTGCATGGCCCAGGAGTCAAACTCAGTGAGTTGGAGAGCAAATGTGTCTACTCAATGACACATCTTTCCTGCCCCAGTTGTCATATTTTTCCAAGCCCTCTAAGAGTACTACTTTTTCGGCTTTTCATTCTGGTTTGATCTACTGCTTTTTCTGGATAAGCAGATCCATGTCTTTAACTTGAAATTTGGTAAGCTGAATTAGGAACATTGATTCAACTTGTATCTTCCATATGTTCCATCCACCAAGTACCAGGTCTCTATATGTAATGCTTTATTTGATATATATTTGAATGTAGTTCCAAAAATTTCCACAGAAAGACCAGTAAATACCTGAACTTATTCTTCCATTAGAAAGTTGAAATTTTAAACATATTTTTTACATTTGTACATTGGTAGTACACACTATTAAGCTTACAAATTCTTAGATACATGGCTTTGATAAAATATTCTCTAAAATATAGAAATTCTTCTCTCTTTAAATGATTAATTTACTCCTACTTCTTCAAATAAACCAAAATGGGGACAGTCACCTTGATATCTCCAGTCCATCACCAAGGTTAATAATTTTAATTTTTAAAATCTGCCATTCACCTATGTAAACTTGTTAAGCAAATCATCATCAGACCCCACCTACGCTATTAAAACAAGACACCATTGTCTTTCTCGTGAATTTTTTCCAATCTATTTTCCACATGAAAGTCAGAATGAATTTATTTCAGTGCATGTATGATCCAATTACTTTCTCCCTCAATGACTTTCAGTGTTGTCCTAAGGGATTTGGAATTAAATCTAACATTGTTAACAGCTTTTACATGACCCAGCCTGATTTGGACCCTGCTTAATAAAATCAGAAAAAAAGTCCTTTTCATTGTGCTTCAGGCACTGAAGTACTCTTTTACTTCCTGAAATGCAAGGAAACATTTTCTGCCTAAAGGTTATAATAGGTTCTTCCTTCTTTCTAGAAAATTAACCCCTCTGTACTGTACCATGTAGCTATTAGTCATATTTTCAAAGTCAACTTAATTATCATCTCTCAGAAATAGAATTTCTCCAGTAATAGCCTCCAAATATAGCCAAAGCCTTTTATACATTTGTAATTGCATATTTCTATGTGGATATTTCTTTGTACTTAACACACACACATACCATAAATATATATCTGGGACACTACATTTTGTTTTTATTCTGTTTTTATCTATTTGTTGTTATTTTTACCATTAGCACATTAATGCCTAGCCACAGAAGAATGAGTGAATGCCATAATTGTCCCATACAATTTGTATAGGTTGTTTCATACATAAGGATATCTCTTCATAGACATGAGTGATGATTTGATTTTGGTTGTGTGATCTTGCTAAATCCTTCTCTGAGACAGGACCATGAGCCTCCTGGAGCTATACGATAATCTAGTTAACCCAAATATGCCATCTCAGCTAAGCTGTCCCTGACAGTGTTTAATACAATTTTTTTCTGAAAGTCCTCCCCCAAATGTATCTGCATTAATGTGAACTGGATTATAAACTTTTTGTAATGACTTCTTGTAATTACTATTCCAGTCCTTATATGAAAATTAGCAAAAAATTGCATTTGTAATCACATGATCATTCATAATTCTGAAAGTTTTCCTCCCCAATCATAGACATGTTTATGACAATATACAAAGCTAAATGCTCTATCTAAAAATTAATTATACTTCAAAACCTTTGAGAAAATATGTTTTATTGAAAAAAAGTGCTCGTAAAAGTGCCAGTTTGACATATTATGTCATCTACTGAAGTTATCTTCATGGCACAAATTGGACTTCATAAATTGTATGACATAAATAGTCCCTGTTAAGTTTGCCGCTTGGTGTGGACATCTGTCTCATAAAATTCTGACCATCATCATGATAATAGAGGAAGTGTCTGAGTGGATTAGTAGTTATATATTAAGTCTATATTTTTATAACATATTATTCCTGAACAAAATTCCAACATTGCCATGTTTAAGTAAATTATAACACACTACCACAAGAATGATTTGTGCTAGAAATATTGAAGATAACACTATTTCCTTAAAAAAAAAGTAAGTAAAAGCAAAATAAAAATACTTAAAAAAAAACACTATAAGTAAAATCTGAATACCCAGGAAAATATGTAGTACAGGAAAGCAATTCAGCACAAAAGAAGGAAGGTGGATTAGTTAGCTTATACTTTAAACCAATACTTTCCTATATATTTTTTAACAGACAAAGAACAAACACTCTTGCATAACAAGAAAGCTGCCTGCTCTGATGGTCTAAGCGAAGTAAGAGTCTACAGGCTTAATTTTCCGATAATCAATGGAAAAGAAGTGCTGCCAATAAAGATATCAAAATATCCGAGAGTTATATGTCTTAGCAACAGATTTTTAATTGCCTAGGAACATGGCCCCAGAGAGGGACATCTGTTCATGCTGATTACGTTCTCCACACAACTATCCATGCTCCTGAGGTGATCTAATCTGGCCAGCAGCACATTGAGGTCAATTTTCAATGAACTTCGGTTTTTCCTGGATAGAGCTGAGCTTTCCACAAATGGCCAAGATCATTGCTCCATCTGCTTCTGGTGAAAGTTT
Source organism: Peromyscus aztecus (assembly GCA_902168405.1). Taxonomy (NCBI): domain Eukaryota; kingdom Metazoa; phylum Chordata; class Mammalia; order Rodentia; family Cricetidae; genus Peromyscus; species Peromyscus aztecus. The sequence continues at coordinate 27,764 of CABHPQ010161875.1, read as the reverse complement.
GCTGTTCTCTGTGGTCGGGATGCACCATGAATCATTTACTAGCAAAACATCATGCTGAAAAGGCCACAATATGCTCAATTAATTTAATGTACCTGAGGAGAAGATGTAGCAAGCAGAGCTTTGTGTTTGGTAGCATGTTGATGTAACCCTTTGATCATATCAAACATTTGAAAGCTTACTACACGTCTTCTGCAGAGATAGGAAGCAGTGCTAAAGATAAGGTAGATTTAGAAAACTTCCAGCAACAATTTTTAATGATGAAATATAAACTCCCAGTAGAAAAAATCAGAATGTTGTATTGTATACTTATAAATATTGTTCATAGTAATCAAAAGCAATTTGAACACAAAATATTATGCTATAGTGACATTTAATGACTGTAAAGACAGACATACTGCCCACAACTAATTATAGGAAAATACATGTGGTGATGTAATATTTTTTAAAAAATAATTTCCAATTTGCATTCAGAAGCAGATTCCAGTAACATTAAAATGCTACTCTTAATGCACCATGACACACTAACAAAATGGCACAATTCATCTAGGCTGCCTTTCAAAGGGAAAAGGCAGATTCAAGAAGTCAAAATAGAATTAAATACTCAGGAAAGACAACATGTTCAGAGAAAGTAATGGGAAGAGGGGGAGGTCATAGTTCAGTGTCGCTAATGGGAACCCTGAAATTCCTGGCAACTATTCATCTCAGACGTACTACATTATGTTTCCTGAACCTAAATAATTTCCTACCTTCCGATGGATGCATCACCTGAAGATAAAAGTTGAAATGTGTCTATTCTCTTTTTATCTTTCAAAATTGCAATTTAGCTGAGAAACCTTTTAGTGGATGGAAATTTCAAGAGTGTAACAAAATGAGAAGCCACAGGCTGGAAAGTAGTATTATGGGAAACAGAGTCATCAGTCTAATGATCTGTAATGTTACCTCAAGGTTTTCCTATTCTCCTTTTTAACCACAGTCTTTCCAAGAAGGATGTCTGATGGTTTTCTACCCAATTGCTCCAATGACTGCTTAGACTATTGTGATATTCTCTCTCTCTCTCTCTCTCTCTCTCTCTCTCTCTCTCTCTCTCTCTCTCTCTCTCTCTCAATCTCTCTCCCCCCTTTCTCCCCTCTTTGTCTTTTCAGTAACAAATCAAATGGTTATTTGTCTCACAAGCCACAAACATGTTGGTATTTTCTTTCTTTTTTCTTTTTTTTAAACTTACAAACTCTATGACCTATGGTAGGCCTCTTACTAGCTAGCTCTTACATCTTAACTTAACCCATTTCTATTAATCTACATTCTGTGGCTTTACTGGTCTGCTGACATGTTGCTCCTTGGGCAGCAGGCTGGCATCTCCCCAGACTCCGCCATTCTTTTTCCCGTCTCTTGGTATTTTCTATAAACAGCAATAGTCACTTATTTTCCCATATCTTTCAATAATCAATTATCAGTTGAGGAGAGCATGACAGAGATGGGAGGAAATTAAATGTATCTTTCCATAAAAACCATGATTATTAATTCTGGCTAACATTTAAGAATGCTGATACTTTCTTAAATGTATGGTGTTAAAATCTGAAAAAAAATATATTGTAGAAAATAATGGCTCATGTGTTGTTTTAGTCTGTTTAGTATGATAGAATGTTTACAGTAATGTAGAATACTACTTCAAGAAAATGCCCTAAGTAATGTAGACTATATATAATAAATAATTCTTTCTCACAGTTCTGGAGCCTGGGAGTGGGAGACTTGAGTAGAGGAGACTTGATGTCTGGTGAGGTCCCATTCCTGGCCCCAGCTTGTTCTTCTCATATGTTCTTCACAGTGCAAAGTGCAAGCACATGCTCTTGAGTTTGTTTTCTAAGAATATTACCTCTTCATGATCTAACTACCCTACTCTGAGACACCACTACCTAATATCATAATGTTGAGGAATATTAAGCCTATGATGTTTGGGAAAACATAGATATTCAAATGATTATATGTACTCAATAATATATTAAACACTTATTGAAATACAGATAGAAAAAATTTTAAAAAATATTTTCCCCAAAATATTCCATTATTGGCCGGGCAGAGGTGGCACATGCCTTTAATCCCAGCACTTGGGAGGCAGAGCCAGGAAAGGCACAAAGCTACGCAGAGAAACCCTGTCTCGAAAAACCAAAAAAAAAAAAAAATTCCATTATTGGATTGGACCACTCAGGACTGATGGAATTCTATGTTATATACACTTGGTGAATAGCACCTGCAGAGGTCTTTCCTCTTTGTTTTATAAGTAAAAACATGCATGCCAGTTACCAATACTGAAAATATTAGAGAAAACACATTCATTTCATGTATTGTGGCTTTAAGATGTATTTTGAGGAGAAAACTTTCCAATAAACAAATTATGATTCAGAAAATGGCATTAAATATAGCAAAGGTTGGCACCTTTAAAGAAGTTGACTTTTTTCCATTGGCTAATAAATATATCTTAATCTCCTTGACTTTTCATGTGAAATAGTATGTTTTATATAATAACTAAATCCAACAAATGGCTCCCCAATGGTGATAAAATGCTCTGGAGTGAATGCAAAACAAGATAAAATAAAGCAAGCAAACGAACAAAAAAGAACCCACAATGCAATAGCATACTGCAAAGAAAAAAAAAGACAATAACAGTGATCTCATAAAATTAGGTTCAGTCTATTTTTTTTAGAAATTTCATTTGCATGTAGCTGGCAACCTCAGCTATGTTGGCAAAGCTGCCTCAGAAGGTCGAGAGGCCTGGTGGCAGAGCATTGTTCTTTGATGAGTCTGCAAGCCATGTTGGATGATTATATTTAATTCCTGGGTCGTGAAGTATTCTCGGGAGCTTTTCTGTCAGCATTTGCTGCATCTAAATTCACTTACTGCAAATGTATTACCATATGTTTTATATTGAACAAGATGATTAAATTCACGAATAGATCATCCTCTCTTTCCTTGGGAACAGTATCTAGCAAACAATCAACAACACCTTGGTAAAGTGGCACAATAATCTAGAGTAAACATGTCATTATCAGTGGAATCTTAATATAGCTTTTTTATATAATATGAACTCATTTCATCATTTTAATAATGGCTGTTTTCCATGGGATCATCTATCTAGATTTATTTCTTTGGGTAATTAAACCATACATAATAAATAATTAAATAGTTAAAAATGGGTAGAGGATTTTAGTTTTTTCCAAGAACTTTGCAAGATGTCAATGTACTTCCTTCTTCATTATTTTATAATACAGTCCCTCACAATAGCAGAAGTGGTCACCACAGCATTGGTGGGTTGAGGTCTTAGTAAAAAAGGAATGAAATACAAATATAAATTGAAGAAACTGCTTTTCATGTATTATTTGAAAAACATTTTAAATAGTCAAGTTACAGTGTTTTGAACATGACACTCTGCTGTGGGATGTTCTGTATGGCAAATGTGTTGCTAATAAAACACTGATTGACCAGTGGCTAGGCAGGAAGTATAGGTGGGACTAACAGAGAGAATTAAAAGAACAGGAAGGCAGAGGGAGTCCACCAGGACAAGCAGCATGTAAAGATGCCGGTAAGCCACGAGCCATGTGGCAAGGTATAGATTTATAGAAATGGATTAATTTAAGATATAAGGACAGGTAGCAAGAAGCCTGCCATGGCCATACAGTTTGTAAGCAACATAAGTCTCTGTGTTTACTTGGTTGGGTCTGAGCAGCTGTGGGACTGGCAGGTGAGAGAGATTTGTCCTGACTGTGGACCAGGCAGGAAAACTCTAGCTACAACACTCATTATAATACATTTCATTTCAATATCTAGTAGCCTCGTCCTTTTTATTTCATTCCTTCTCCATTGTGACTTAAAACGAGTTGCATTATTGGAGTCCTTTTTTCAAAGCTTTTATTTTCACTCATATTGATCCAAATAACCATAGCAGTCAACTCTTGAGCGGTGAATGTCTTATCATCCACAAGACCAGCTTTTTCCAAGTGGGAGCTTACATGTGAATGTGAGTAAAAATCACTTATGGAATCATCAAAGAGGATATCCTTTCAAAGCTTAGCACAAATTCATGCATTATGTGATGCCTATTTTGTTATTTTGTTGCTAAATAAAGAATGAGTGCAGTTCAGTGTTTCAGTAACAGTTGCATGTTTAATCCCTAGCACCAAGAGAATAAGAACTAGAAGAGGAAGGAGGAGAATAAGAGGAAGACAAAGGGATGAGGAAGAGGAGTATGAAGAAATGGAGGAGGAGGAAAAGGGGATAGAATGTTAGGAGGAAGATGATGATGACAGGGATGAGAAGATTAAAACCCTTGACTCCCCAAGTCTGACAACAACAACAAAAAATACTTAATGACAGGTTTTTAACAAAATAAAGATGTGGCTTGTAGGTTCAGAGAGAGCCTCACAGTTTTCTCTCACTGACTGAAATACCGAATACTGAAGGGGAAGCCTGCCTGGAAACTTGTTGGAGAAACATGCTATGAAGCCCCACCCAGACTGAGTTCATATGTGCTTTAACACAATCCAATGGGATTTTTAGACAAGTTAACATTTGGTAAACAGTATTCTAAAACTTCTGAGACCAAATCACTACATTTTAAAGGACACTCTATCAGAGGCTAGTTACTCCAGGTCATTACTGGATTCACTTCTCTTTGTTCCCCAACTGTTGACCAATGCAAAAACACTTCTCCTCATGATTCAGATATCTAATCCTGAAGCATTATAATAACATGTAACTAAATGATCAAATTTTGTCTGACCTAATCAACTAAAACTTGCAATCAAAGGCATGCTATGTTTCAGTCTTTATTCATTCTTTGGGTAATTCTCAAATAAAATAAGAAGCCCATCTAATATCAGTCTCAATTTTCAGTAACATATGTAGATAATAGGCAGAAAATAAATGAAAGGAAATAGATAATGAGAAGTGGATATACTTTTAAAGGTAGCTCAAGAATGCCTAAAAAAAAAACCTGTACTTTTTCCACTTAGCTATAATTTCCTTAATTATACTACAGTGTGGCTTTACACTAGAATCATTTGACAAAGAAGAGTAAAATATTTATCTATTGTTTGCTTGTTAGCTATTTTTCAACGTGACACCTCTTGACTGATTCTCATATATATATATATATATATATATATATATATATATATTAAATTTTTTTCTTTCCTTTTACATATCAACCCCTGTTCCCCCTCCCTCCTCTTCTCCCGCTCCCCTCTCCTACCCCCATCTGACCCCTATCCCCTCCTCATAGAGGGTAAGGCCTCCCTTGGGTAGTCAACATAGGCTGGCATGCCATGTTGGGGATGGACCTAGCCCCTCTCTCCTGCATCAAGGCTGAGTAAGGCATTGCATCATGGGGAATGGGGTCTAAAATACCAGTTTGTGTACCTGGGATAAGTCCTGGCCGCACTGCCAGGGGACCCACAAACACATCAAGCCACACAACTTTTACCCACATTGAGAGGGCCTGAGGCTCTTATTAGAATGCCCCTGAATCTAGTCGCCATGTACCACTCTGCTCTTTCCCTTAGTTTACTTTACTCTTTTATCTATTAGATTAATTTCTAGAGAAAGTCAAGGAAGGAAGGAAGGGATGGAGGTACATAACAGTAGAAAAGAGCGTAGTTTGGACTAAAAAGAGGTTGGCAGTAGTGAGAAGCAGATGAGAGAAAATAATTGGGGAGAATGAAATCACTTTGCATTATATACATACAATAGAGTAAAATTAACTAAGTGTGCTGGCTTATTTTATACAAGCTTGACATGAGCTAGAATTATCTGAAAGGAGAGAGCCTTAATAGAGAAAATGTCTCCATAAGATCTGGCTGTAGGGCATTTTAAAATTAGTGATCGATGGGGGAGAGCCTGGCCCATGTGCATGTTGCTGGTGGTCCTGGTTTCTATAAGAAAGCAGGCTGAGCAAGCCATGATGAGCAAATCAGTAAGTAGCACCCTCCCTCCTTGGCCTCTGCATCAGCCCCTGCCTCTAGGTTTTGCCCTGTTTGAGTTACGTCCCCATTGCTTTTGATGCTGAACTGTTAATGGAACTATGAGTAAAATAAAGCCATTTCTCCTCAAGTTGCTTTTGGTCATGGTATTTCATCACAGCGATTTCAACACTAACTATGACAATACAAGAAAACATTCTTGCATAAAAAGCTAGCCATGGAACCAAATATGGAAGCCTTATGCAAGAAACAGCTGTAGGATTGTGTATGGAAGTTGTTTGCATTGTTCTCCCTCAATTACCAGTGTACTATGAAGATATTATGGGTTAAAAAAATATGTTCATGAATTTTAAATTTCAATGGTGTGACATGTAGAAGGCAACTTTGGGAAAAATAAGGTTGATGGAACCTGTCAGATTTACGGAAATGTTCACTGAATTCCCTGGACCACTAAGACTGTTCATGGCCCTCTAGGCAAGCAGCAGCTGTGAAATGGTTCAGACGAAATTAAGAGATGGGAGCATGTTCAACAGATTATTGATCTCATTGGCAGTCTAGGAAAGAACTGAGGTGCTGATCTGAAGCTTTCTCAGGTGATAACCATGGCGTAGAAATGACAGTGCATTTAAAAGGTGTTGAGAACGGAGGATAGCAATGCAAAAGAGCAGATGTGAAGATGTATTCTGGAATAGATTGGAGGACTGTGGTATACTGCTGAAGGGCCCCCAAGAAACTAGAGAAGGTAGCTTTATATAGAAAAGAGTCTTGCCCAAAGCCTGACTTTAATTATTAGGATCAGAGAAAACAGAATGTACTTATCTCTATTTCACTTGTTTATAACCACCTGTGGGTGAAGGAATCCAGGATACAGGTACTTGACATGTCATGAATTGTAAGGTAAAATCTCTATAAGGTATTCAGGAACTGAAAGAATACATTAGACATGAAGGTAGAGATGGTGACCAGTGAAGAACAGGCCGAGTCGTAGACACCAGTGAATTAATTAATAATCATACTATGTACAGATTTTAAAAAGTACCTAAAAATCACTTGCTGCAACAAACCCTAGCAACAGTGTTTGTCATATAATATACTTACTATAAAGTAGTTCTAAGACATGGTAAGAAAGAGTTAGCAATATTCCTCAACAGCATTGGTTAATCAAGAACAGAAATCATCAGATTTACATTTCTGTGAATTAATAGTGTTTTGTAAAATCCAAGAATACTTGCTGCTGACAGTAATGCATTCAAACAATGGCAATCTGCAATTTATGCATTTGGAATTAGAAGGAGAAACCTATGAAATATTAAATGAGTCATGCTAACAAAACTTGTAAGCAGGTAATAGACTCAGTCATAATGTTTTTAAAACTTGGACTAAGAGTTTAGCGTAAGATTTCCATGGCTCATTTGTTCAACAACATTTTTGGATTGCCGAAATATTTCCTTACTAAATAGAAACTGTTAATTTTAGTTATCATTAAATTATTGGCTTCTGTTAATTTCTTAATCTGATTCCTTGGTCAGAGTCTGAAATTTTCTGAGTAATATAATTTGTCAACATTTTTATTGTACTGAAGACAGATGGACCAAAAAGACATAATGGACCTGGAAAGCTTGACAGTCCATAAATTTATAGTAACTAACCAAAAATAAAATGAGAAGAGATTATATTCTGTTATGTCAGAAAATAAGAAAATAATCTTAATAGCCAATTAAGATATATTTTAAGAAATATCCTGAACTAATTTTACTTAGGACATTGATAAAATAATAACTTTCAAAACGATATAAATTGTCAGCCTGATTTATACTCTTATGTATCAAAATTGCTTTAAAAATGTAGATTATGATTTTAGGAGTCAATTCATTATAATCTTGAGTTGAAATTATGCCTTTATTTAACAGTATACTCATCATATAAAATCTACTCACAAAATACACAAATTTATGGTTTTTATAACTCATAAAGTTCAAAGTTTGACCTTCAGCCAGTAGAATGATGAACTGACCTTAAAGTAGATTCACAGTGCTATTAAAAGTCTCTTTTTAAGTTATAGAAGCATAGAGAAAAAATGCTGCTGATTCAGGTGTTTGAGGACAGTTTTGATGGTTGTTTTCTGGCTCGTCTGCAAAATCATCTCTTGTAGTTACTGTCTGACATCACCCTAGGGATCAGCATTGCTTCCTCTAGACCCACCCAGTGCAATCTTTATGGACTTGGTTGACAGGCAAATATTGTGCTTTACAATCTATTTTCAAAACAAGCTGGAGATGTTCATTACTCCATAAATTATTGCTCAAAGTTTATACAACACATCTTTTTAGGAAACATAAAGTGTTTATGACTAACAGCAGCAAGTGATGGAATTGGCATCTCCCGGAGTGGGATGAAAACACAATTTCCTGTAGTGTAAACTGGCCTTCTGAAAAGTAGCGACACACATTATGTACTTTACACAGCCTTTCAGAATTTATGTACACCGATGCCCACTGGGAATGAGCTCACAAATAAAAAAGTCAATTGAATAAATTACCATGAACAAATTCTGCAGCCAAGCTCATGATCATGTTTTCAGCACAATGGTATTCTTCCTCTGAAAAGATACCAAGCATATTAAAAACTGTGCATGACTGCATGTTATTCCTCTCTTATGGCCTTTTAATTGTAAATATGTTTATGATTAGAAGCCCAAATCTGCATAATGAAGCAAATATATTAAGACAGTAGAAAAGTACCTAAGATTTATATTCCAAAGAATAGGCTAATAGTTTAATGAAGTTTTTAAGAGAAAGAAAATAGTAAAATAGTGAAAAAAATGAAAATATATACCACAATAACTAATAAAATATATATTCTATGCAATAAGTAATAATATGAAAATACATGTCCCTTACTACAGATGTTGAATTAGTTATTACTTATAACTTAGTTTCAACAGTATATTTTTAAAAATCTCATTGCCTAAAAATGTGTTTAAATTAGTTTTATTTAAATGTGTTAACAAAATTCTTTATAAGGGAAATTAAAATTATTTGATGAAGATAGGCTATAGTTAATATGTAATTATTTTTATATATTTATTCTAATCCTGCACAGATTGTTTGAATCTTAGTCTTACTATATCACTTATATAAACGAAATTATTTTGACACTTAGAACTAACTGAATAAGAAACATAAAATGTACTCTTGACTTGAAAGATGTCCATGCTTACAGATAAGACAAATAAGGACAAAAAATTCATTAGAGGCAAAAATCATTATGGATTATTGTTGTTTGAATCTAGATGGTCTTTTAACAAAAAACTCAGAGCCAGATATCAAGGTGAAAGCTGAAAGATCAGAGAAGCAGAGCAACCAGCCACTAGTTCTTACCTTTATGAAATCCTCAGTCTAAAGAGAGTGAGTTTCTGTTTGCTCACGCCTTATATTCCTTTGTCTACCTTGCCATATTACTTCCTGGGATTAAGGTCATGTGTGCTTCCCAAGCAAAGGCATGATATCTCAAGTACTGGGATTAAAGGTGTGTGCCACCACTGCCTGACCTCTATATTTAATCTAGTAGCTAGCTCTGTCCTCTGATCCTCAGGCAAGTTTATTAGGGTACACAGTATTCACCACAAATTATATTAGAGTATATAGGAAAATAAGTATGTAGAAGTACAAACCACTTTCAGAATATTTTTAAAATATGAAAATTCCCTAAAAACTATGCATTCACTGCACTTTCATTCATGAAAGTTGACATAAAAAAACTAACAGAAACATCAATCTCATATGAAAATAGATGGGCTAGAAAGTCTTTGTGTCAATAAAAATACATACATAATAAAGTAAATTAATATGGCAATGTAGGTATTGCTTGTGAGTGAATTTTTTTGTTCATTTTATCAAAATTAGTTTTCACTTTTTTTTTTGCCTTTAATGATTCCCACAACTGAAATGGACACATTTTAACATGTTTCAGTGTGATAAAAGTCACACTTTTGTTGTCACAAAGAATGCAGAAGTATTGGCTGGCTTGCATTAGATATCAATATGGCATTAAAGGATGACAGAATCTTTATCCCCAAAGGTGTTGCTTTAGCATGTGCGATTTTCATTTAATCCTCTCTTCTTCCAAACAGAGGATTAAAAAATTTCATGTGACTGGCTTTATCATTATGCATGCCTTGCTTAGGCAACTACATTGTTGATATTTCATAATACAGCTTCCTCATCATGTCAAGATAACACAATATAAGAGTAGGCATAATGGTCACTTGGCCCTTATAATCTTTCCTCTCCATTTCCTGTGATGTTCTCTCAGGCTCAGATGTAGAGGCTGTGTTGAGCTATTGGGATTGAACATTTGAAAGCACTTTATTATTTGTATTCAGCCAGTATTGGATCTTCATGATAGCCTTCTTGTGCTACAACAACAATAACAACAACAGCAACAAAGAGTCTTTGATAAAAGATGAGAGATACATGTGTCTGTGGGGAAATTTCACAACTTTGTTCCCAAGGGCAACATTGAAGGAGGGACTTTTCTCCAAGGATGAGTGTGATAGGTTAACCAATTCCGAGTGATCAGCCCTAAACATAGGTACATAATGGCAGTACTAAATAGACTCAGGACATCTTACACAGACACAGGCACACACATATACACAAATATATACACACATACTTACACATATGCAAAAACACACGTGTGTGTGTGTGACAATAGCAGCAGACGGTAATGAATGTGAAAGGGAGTGTGGAGCACGAGAGGAGTTGTTGGAGGGGGGAGAAAGGGTAGGAGTGATGTCAGAACAGTATCTGTGTGTGAAATTACCAAAAATAAAAAAAATAAATAAATTAAGAAAAACTCTTTCATGTGAAAAATGTCCTTCCTACAATGGGGCACAGAAATATTTTTTCAAGCAGGATTTGTATTAAAGAGAAGTCTGCATAAACCTGTTAGGTTAAAAAAACAAAACAAAACCACATACCTCCTTTTAGTCACCCCACATAACTTACTATTTGTTCATACTTGTTCAGCTTAATGGTAAAGGATTTATATATTGCCATTTTTAAGACTTTATTATTTTTGGAAGGCTCCTTTGTCACATAAGACTTAGGATTTTCTGCCTTTTTCCTGTTACCCTACCTTACGTCAATGTAATTTTCATGGCCAGTCAAGACCCTAAGTGGGCAGAGGTGAAGCTTTACCTCATCGGCAGAATTATTATCTTTTACCGTCGAAATATTTTTTACTATTAAGATCCACAGTTGAAACAATTTTTTTTAGCAGAAAGATAGTAATGATAAATGATTTTAGCCTTTTTCATAATTCTAAATTGATTCAAGTAAAAGTAAAATTAACCTTTCAAGGAAAAGTTGGATCTGAAATATGTGAAAGTTGAGGCACTATGTTCAGAAATATTTATTCAACATCCATTAAAATAGAAGTATTCCTGTACATCCTAAATCCACTAAAGAAAGGCCTCCTAGGTTATAGCCATAGACAAAGAACTGCAGGCAACGAAGGATGCTGAGAGACATTGTCTCCATCAGAGTAAAGAAAAGTGACTGGTTTTACTATACCAAATAGCCAGCCCTGAAAACATACACACAGATAGCATTATAGGGGTTGACTGGTTGAATCTATATATTTAGAAATGTATATAATATGTTTGATATATATTTATTATATTATATATAAAACATATGTATTTAATATATATGTAATATATATTTGATATATGTATGTTATATATATTTTTTAAAATGTGTAAGAATCCAAAAAAGAGCAAGAGGGATGTATAAGATGGTTTAGAGGGAAGAAAAGAAAGGAGGAAATGATGAAATTACATTATAGCCTCAGAAGATGAAACCAACTACAATGACAAAAAAGAAATGCCTAATGTAATACAACATTCCAAGTTTAACCAATATTAGAAATTACACACTTGATTTTTCTCATCGAATGAAAACTTTATACTCTGCATACTAGAAGCCTTAGCATATATGTGTTTATTGAAAAATTTAGGTTTTATCATCAGAAGGGTAACTGGTGTCAAAGGAAATACTAGCATTTTAGTTCTCTAGACAACTAGGTGAATTGACACCAAGCTGAGAAACAAAGGCCTCCAAGAAGGATCATTATTGCAGTATAATAACAAGATTTTAATCTTGACTCGCACTAACATCATTTGAAGAGATTACTTCCCTTCATAGAACATCTCTCTATTACAGAGAAACCATAGCCAGAATAATCCATAAGTTTCTCCAATGTGAATTACTAAAATGGTATAATTCTTTTCATGCCATTGTATCAGACTGAGAAAATACTTCATTACTTCATGAATTTTTGATAAAAAGTTATACTATAATTTTAATAGTTTGCAGATAAAATTGATACAATTTTATGTTGTATAGTCTAGATTATAGACAAAGACTTGTGTGTTATTAACTATTGAAATCTCAAATGAGTTTTGAGTTAGGTAATAAAGACTAAACTCTATTAGTTAGACTTCGTCAGCATGTTCGTCTGATAGACTTCAATTATGTTACTATGGATCAATGTAGCTGCAGAATTTTCTCTCCAGGTCCCACCAAGCCCCGGCAGTCTGACAGCCCATTTATAAAATAAACACACAGATGCTTATATTATTTAAACTGTTTGGCCTAATGGCTCAGGCTTCTAGCTATCTAGTTCTTACATCTTAAATCAATCCATTTCTATAAATCTATACCTTGTCACATGGCTCATGGCTTACCGGCATCTTCACATGCTGCTTGTCATGGTGGTGGCTGGTAGTGTCTCCCTCTGCCTTCCTGTTCTCTCAATTTTCCTCTCTGTTAGTCCCTCCTATACTTCCTGCCTGGCCACTGGCCAATCAGTGTTTTATTTATTGACCAATCAGAGCACATACAGACCATCCCACAGCAGATCAATCCCCAACATTAGTCACCGGGAGAGTGAAGAAAAAGAAATTTCAACCACACTAGAGAAGTTTTCTCCCACCACAGATGGGAACAAATATAGTGACCCATAGTTAGACAATGCAGAGAATGAGAGACTTTGGAACAGACAGCCCTAAAGGGATGAGTCCATTATATCCCTCCCTTTCTGGGCTCAAGGAGCCCAGGAGAGGAAGCTGCAGAAAGAGTGCAAGAGTCAGGGAGGATTGAAGATGCCAAGGAAACAAGGCCCTCAAAATTAACAGGATCTGCGCACATATGAATTCAGAGACTGAAGTAATGGGCACAGGGCCTACATTTCTCTGCCCCAGATGGGATCCTAGAACTGGAGAGAGGATAAATGTGCACCCACTGCTAACTCAGAAAGAATGACCAACTGATTACTATTTGAAAATGAAAATTTCGTTTTCTCTCTCACTGGGGAAACAAACTACTCTTAAGGCAGGCTGTATGCTCAGCAGTAGATGGCCAACAAAAAACAAACTCATGGCATCTTTGGAAGTTCCCTGTCTCACAATGTCATGTGAAGTCCTTTTTAAAATGTTTTATCATTTCTTATATTTTATTTTTATTTCATTTATTTATTATTTCTCTCCTCTCACCTTTACCTGACAAGCCCTTTGTGCATATATGGGATTCCTGAGTATGTGAATGAGTGAGTCTCTTCATTTATATCTGTTTCTTTTACCTTTCCGTGGCCTCCATTCATTCTATTTGTTTTGTCTTATTCTGATGTGTTTCATTTTATCTTATTTTTATTCCTTAGAAGCTTGTTTGTTTTCTATGAGATACAGAGAGGGGATGGAGAGCTCCAGATGGATGGAGAGCTGGGGAAAAACTGGGAGTAGAGGGAGAAGAAACTATAATCGGGATATATTGCATAAGAAAAAAAAATCAAATTTCAATAAAAGCTAAAAAAACTATGATGTGAAAATAATAGTTTGATCTTTATGATAGTGTGTAATTGTTTATTAAAGATAAAATGCTTGAAAGTATAATATTGCACTGATGCTATGGAGAACTTTAGAAAATACATTATCTAAATGAGTATTCACAGAAATTATGATTTGTCATAGTGATAGGAGATAAGAAGAATATAAATAGCAAATAAAACAATTATAAGGGCCGGGTGGTGGCACACCACTTTAATCCCAGCACGCTGGAAGCAGAGCCAGACAGATCTTTGGTTCGAGGCCAGCCTGGTCTACAGTGCAAGATCCAGGACAAGCACCAAAACTACATGGAGAAACCCTCTCTCAAAACCAAAACCAAAACAAACAAACAAAAATTATAAGGAAGGACAGTTAGTAATCAATAATCAGTTAGTAAACATTAATCAATGTGCTTTTCTTTTGTAAATTTGGGCGACTCATCAAAATATCATGTTCTTTGGATATTTTAAATATGCATTTTAAAAAATATTAGTATAAGAAAAACAATATAGAAATTCAACATGTAAGTTAGAAAAAGAAAATTAAAAACTATGAAAGTAACACAGGAAGAAAAAAAGGGACAATGTCCATAGCATACCAGGAAAATGAATAAAGAGATTGAAAAGACAAATAAATTAAACACAAAATGTAAAACATGGACTGTCATTTTCTTCAGTGGTTCAGCTGCTGATCTATTGTCCTTGCTTCAGGAAATAACCTCTGACCCACATACCCTGGTGCAAGAAAATCTGAATCAGTGGGTCACACTGATGTCGCGGGACTTAGGGAGAAGAAGGGGTGCAGACAAAGAGGCCGAGGATGACAGGTGGTATTCAGGGGTGAAAACGACTTAAATGAATTATTTTTTGAAACTGTCAAAAATTAAAACACTGAAAATATTACTGCATTTAAAGGGGACAGGAACATATACCCCCTGTGTGAACATAATGCACACGAACAGTTTGTAAGGGATGTGCTTTAAATTACTCAGAAAGAGTGAACATGAAAGCAAAATAAATACACAAAGCAAAAAGTAAAAATTGTCACTCCTCAACCGTCTAAGTAGGTAGAGCACACACCTCAACATTATGTGATGTTGTTACAATATACGGACTGGGAAATGTAGGGGAATATAGTAAGACATAAAGAACATTTTCCATAATAACAAATACATTTTAAAAATAATTATCAAAACCTACACCTTTGTAGTGTGTATTTCTTTGTCTTTTCTTTCTCTCCTAATATTGAAAATGGATTTCTTTTCTCACAAAATATGTTCTGATTATGGTTTCCCCTCCCTCTACTCCTCCAAAGTCCTTCCCACACCTCCTCCCATCCAGATCCATTCCCTTTCTTTTTATCTCTCTTTAGAAAAGTACAGGTTTCTAGAAGATAGTAATAAAATATAACAAAAGAAACAAAAACTCTTCACATTGAAGCTTGATAAGAAAGACCCAAAGAACTGAAAAAAATGAACCCAAGTGAAGGCACAAGAATCAGAGACCCACTCATTACACACTCAAGAAACCCCTAAGAACACTAAACTGGAAGCTATAATATAAGTGCAGAGGACTTGGTGCAGACTGGTGCAGGATCTGTACATACTGTTTTAGTCTCTGTGAGTTCATATGGGCTTTGTTCTGGTGATTTAGAAGTCCTTGTTTCTTTGGTGTTCTCCATTCTTTCTAGCTCTTGAACTCTTTCCACCCTGGGGTTTCCTGAGCTCTGAGTGAGTGATTTGATAGAAACAAACCATTTAGAGCTGTGTGTTCCAAGGTCTGTGTGTGTGTGTGTGTGTGTGTGTGTGTGTGTGTGTGTATTACTCCCCTCCCTCCTTTCCCTCTGCACTGATTGTGGGTCACTATATTTGTTCCCATCTGCTGCACAACTCATTAAATATCATTCTAGTTTTTGTTTGATTTTTTTACCAGTATTATTTACTTTTACTCTATGTTACTCTGCTATCTAGTTGGTGGTTCTTGGTAACCCAATGGCTTCCATCTCTTGACGTGGCCCTTAAATCCAATCTGTTATTGTTTGGTTACTCCTAGGAGCTTTTTGCCACCATTGCCCTAGCATTTCTTACAGACAGGACACCATTGTAGGTCAAAGGGTTTGTGACTGGCTTGGTATTTCTGTTTCTCTTTTGGTAACATGCAGAGTTCCTTCCTGTACCAAAGATGGTAGAGCATAGGGGTGGAGGCTGTATATAGGCACTAGCTCAACCTTGCCATGTGTGATGAGTTGTATAAGTGTTGTCTTCAGTGGTGGGGCCTTGCTGTCACTTTGTGAAGAGCAATTGTTGTCTTGGCAATAACCTAGATTGTTGGGGGATTCCCATGGAACCCCTTTGTCCAACAACTCAATTAGATTTAACTCAATCCTGTCATTGAAAGCTTACTTTGCTGACAAGAGAAGTTCAGTTGGAACTCTGTCTCCCACATTTTTTGGTGATTTTATTTAGATCAGCTTCATATATGCATATATTTTAGGAATTTTCTAACATATTAAGTTTCCATACTATGCCTCAATTATTCCTAAATTTTGAATATCTCCCTGTATTTCATCCCCTCTCCCTTTTCTTATCTGTTAAAATAATTGTTAGAAAGAGAGTAAACCAGACCCAGAGACCTAGGATAGAACCAAACAGGTTGGAGGGAAAAAAATGTCAATGTAGTGATGCCTAATGATATGTTGCTATACTCATAGACTGGTGCCCAGTCCAATTGTCATCAAAGAGGCTTCATCCAGAAACTGATGGAAGCAGATGAAGAGACTCACAGCCAACCATTAGGGGGAAGCTCAAGGAATCCTGCAGAAGAGGGAGAGAAAGAATTGTAGCAGCCAGCAGGGTCAAGGACACCACACACACAGACACACACAGACACACACACACACACACACACACACACACACACACACACACACACACACACACAAAACAAAACAAAACAACAACAACAAAAAAAAAACAACCCTCACAGAATCGACTAACCTGGGCTCATAGGGACTCACACAGACTGAACTGAAAAAAAGAGAGTCTGCATGGGACTGACTTTGGCACTCTGCATATATGTTACAGTTACGTAGCTTGATCCTCTTGTGGGACTCCTAACAGTGGGGACAACATCTGTCTCAGACTCCTTTACTTGCTTTTGGGACCCTGTTGCTCATACTGGGTCACTTTGTCTAGCCTTAATACATGGGGAGGTGCTTAGTCTTACTACAACTTGATATGACATGTTTTGTTGATATTCATGGGAGACTTGCCCTTTCCTAAACAAAAACAGAGGGAGTGGATTAGGGGTGAGGTGGGAACAGAGGGGTGTTGTGTGAAGAGACTGGGAGGAGAGGAGGGAGGGGAAACTGCAGCCTGGATGTAAAAATTAAACAGATAGATAAGCAGGTAGATAGATGATAGATAGATAGATAGATAGATAGATAGATAGATAGATAGATAGATAGATAGATAGATAGAGATAAAACAAAGAATTGAAACTCAGAAGAAATGTAAAACCAGAATTCACTAACTTCATTGTGTTGGCTTGTATGTTAGTATTCTACATATACATCCAGAATGAACTTTTCAAATGAATGCCTCATTTGCATGAGTAATATAAGAGATATTTGGATAATTGTGTTCCTGAAATAGTTCACAAGACAACTTATACTGGAGGGAGTTTAATTCTGGTGTAGTTTAGCACCAACTGTGTGGTTCAGATTCCAACTGATCATAAATGGAGATACAATTTACATTCAATGGGTGGGTGCACACAAGCTACACACAGATATTCTAGAGAATCTGATGAAAGATTTAAGATTTTGTAATTATACTGTGGATGTAACATGCTGATTGCAATCAAGAGCAATATAGTGGAGGAAGCAGTATTTTTTAGGTTTATTTGGTCTTTCATCATATTCTATGGCATGCATGTAGACCTTTGCAAAATAAAGTCTGAATGTACAATTGCACAGAACATCAAATTATAACAGCATGAGTGTACCCGTGGATCTTACATGTTCACTTTGTTTCTATTTTGCTTCTAGTCTTATTTATGTGCATTGTTTTGGCAATCATGCTCTTCATGTCATAAAAAGGAACTGTTTCATGTTATAATACCCCATAATATAGCATATAAACAAAAAGGTATATAGTATATAATAAATAAAATATATAAAATGTAGAAAATATCTCTTTTCTGAGGAATAAATCTAAAGAGTACCTATATAGAATACATAATAAAATGATTTGTCCAACTTACATAGATTCCTTGTGCACACTTGTGATGTTTTGATTCACCCAGCTCAGTTTTGTTTATCCTCTGTTTATTTCAAGGCTGTGTATGTATAATCCTATCATTAGTCCAGTCAGCCATAGTTTATTCTCAGGCATCTAGTAGAAATGTTAAGTAGTAACACTTACTATGAACTTCATGTCCCTCAATCTTTGTTTAGACATCTTGGCTTCAACTTAATTGTTCATTTATTTATTTATTTATTTATTTATTTATTTATTTATTTATTCAGTCTCAACTGGCATAACATTACCTTTAGATCTCTAATTTCTCTACTACTTTTGGCTGTAAAAACAAATTGGCAGTCATTTTGTGTTGTAGCCTTCCAGTCAATGTTTAAAATGTTAACAATGAGTTTGGAATATTAAAAGAAAGATGATCTTGCTTCATACTTTGACATATGCTTATTGTATTTAAACTAATTTTATATTATATGCTTAAAATAACCAGTTTGATTTGAATTTAATAGGATCAAGCTGAGTTTTTTGACTTTTGTCACAGGGCCATCTGATAGGTGTGCTCACTGAAGATAGATCACATTGCTCTGTCGCTGTTGCCTTTACATTTCACTTGCCTTTCTCAATAGATTGAGGGATTCTCGAAAGAAGCAAGTAGTGTGGAATGTATTCCTGTCTCCCAGCAGCTAGTAAAGTTCTGACTTCACAATGTTTGAAAAATCTGAGGAAGAGGATATGGTTTTGCTTGCACCTAACCCCTTTCCTCTCAGACACTTAGACACACGTTCCTCTTCTTGCTGCTATTCTACCCAGACTCTGTCTTGGCCTCAGGGTCTAAAAGCTACACACTGTAGACCATTTTTCTTTGGTTCCCTAAAGCTAACTTAATTTACATAAGGGGCAAAGATTAATCACATCACACTTGTGAGTAGGTTTGTAATAAATGGTACCTAATTGATACAGAAACCGGAGGCATTTGCTGTACATTTGTCCTTTCAGAATTTTAAAAGGACGTGGTCAGAATTCTATTATAGTTTTGATAAAGGAAGATAATTCCTGCCACAGTTCACTGTTATCTTTTTCTTCGTTATAATTTTAATGTCAGTGATGCATGATAGACAACAAAACCAACTAAATGTCTTTCCAAAAAACCAAAGTCATTTTGTATTTTAACCTTCTAACATTGTATTTCTTGATTTAATTTTCTGTTCTTATCCATTAAATATCAAACTACTTAATGGATACAAGATTTTAGAACAAGTTGTTGATTCAAAAATCAAAGACTTTGTGAGTGGAACATAACAGAGAGAGAGAACAATTTGGAGAAGCTTTCCTGTGCATGCTAATGTTAATTGTCATGTTTTGACCAAATATTTTAACCTCTGTTAGGCTCAGTATTCTCATATGAAAATGGAAAAATAATGATATCTATATCACAAAGAATTATCAGAATTGACTTAGCTGATATCTATAAAGACATTATAATAACTGTTATACAGTGGGTGTCATACAAGCCTGTGGACTTGACATTTTATCATGCAGTGTTGTATTGTTCTTCATAGATAGTTTTTTAATCAAGTGAAGGTTTGTAGCAATGCTGTGTTAAATAAGCCTGCCAGTACCCCTTCACCAATGACTCAGGAGATAAAATTTTTAAGCAAAAGTATCTCATGTATTGTAGATATACCTTATACAGTTAATAAGCTCTGTCTAGCATTAATTTAATTTTTATAAGAACTATGTAACAAAATGTATGTGGGTCACTATTTTAATGCCAGCCTTATGGTAGCAATCTGGAACTGAGTCTGTATTTTCTCTTAAGTGTGTCCATATAAATGTCCATTAAAGAAAATATATATGACTTTGTAAAGTCCTGGTAAGTTTCTATGAGAATAGTATAATAAGTTTTTAAGTTCCTGATTATTTTAGAAAATAGAGTAGCTATATTCCTAGATCACAAAATTTAATGAACTCATGTGATCAGAAAGTTAAAACATGACTCCTTTTCCTGAACCACAACTTCCCAAAGTTAGGGAACTTCCCACAACATCCTAAATATTAAATGTGCAAATTATCACAAACGATGAAATGTAAGTTTTCTAAAATTGTACTTATTTTTGACTTAACACACTGGGATAAATCTTTTGGGAATTATGAGTGTAGTAATCTAAATTAACTGTCATTACTAACTATAGTAAAACCAACATCTTACTATCATTGTTTATAATGTGAGTGGAAAGTCCAAGTAATTAAATAAAATGAGCAGTTAAAAAATATCAATAATTATTCAGTGAACAAACAATATTTGTAAATATGAAAAATTAAAAAAAACTCAATCGATTAATAAAGTGTTATACCCTGGTAGAGGATTATGTGCTTAAGTCACCAAATCATAGCTATGGCTTTAAAATCTGGGCCTTGGAAATATCTTCTGAAAAAAATATACAAAAATATATTTAATGTGAAATATTGTATTTGCTTATCTGATGATAATAGAATGTAATTATAAAAACAAACAAACAGCAAAGGAATTCCCCATGGTTTTGAATCAATGAAGAAACATATTATTAACTTTCATAATTAGTTAGGGAGTTATGACATGCTCTTGAGGAAGCTGGAGAATGTGATGCTACAGATCATTCAAATTTTAGTGTATACATTCTGTGTTGTAGAATATTATTTTAAGATGTGTTGCATTTGTTTATGCTATGGAACATTTGTTTAATGTGCAAAGATGTGTTACATTCTTTTATGTTGCATATGTTTAGCTCTGTGAATCTGTGTTACTATGCCAGTCTAAAACACCTAATAGTCCAATAGAGAGCTGAACAGCCAATAGCTAGGCAAGAGTGGATAGGCAGGGCTGGCAAACATATAGAATAAATAGAAAGAGAAAAAGAGCAAGAGGAAGGAGCAAATGAAGGAGTGAGAAAAGAATGGGCCAGCCCCCAGTCACAGAGCAAGACACAAAATGAGATGGAAAAAAAAAAGATATACAGAAATAGAGAAAGGTAAAAGCCCAGAGACGAAAGGTAGATGGGATGATTTAAGTTGAGAAAAGCTGGCTAGAAACAAGCCAAGCTAAGGCCAGGCATTTATAAATAAAATAAGCTTCCATGTGTGATTTATTTGGGATCTGGGTTGCAGGCTCCCTAAAGAGCAAAGAGCCAAAAGAGTGAACAAACAACAACAATTCTACAGCTTTTAAACAGAACAACTATGCCCTGGAAGAGGGAAGAGTAGGTTTGTTTACACTAACTACATCTCAACTAACTGAAGCTGTATGAGGAGTTTCCTGGCTTGTCTTATGTCTTCCAGCTCTTCTAATGCTATATTATCTTTGCATTCATTGGTGTTCTCTTTAAGTTTTTCAATAAATACAGTTAGCATTATAGAATTTTGTAAATGCCTGTTTGTTAAAGCAATTTACATTTGAGTTATGTGCCTTTAGTGGAAATGTATTTTATATTTTTAGCAACCAATCAAAGAAAATAACTATTAAACATTCATCTCCTTTAGAAGAGGAGTATTCTAAAGTCTTTGGAGAAATAAATTGTAAAAATAACAAACTAACCATGAATTTCAAATCATCCTGGATTCAAGGTTCTATATGGCCTTGCTTCATTCCCTTCCCTTCGATCTTAGCATTTTCCCTCTCCACTTGATAAGGGCTTGGCTCTCATCTCACTTGTGTTTCTATATTCCTATAACACACCAACCTTATATTCATTAAGCACAATTTAATATTTCAGTTCCTTTGGTATTCTACAATCACCTTTAAATTCAGAATTGATGCTCTTGAGTTTTCAAGTATTTCTCCATTCATATGAGATAAGGTCTTTAAAAATGCATGACAGAAATAGCATAGTTCTCAGGATTTCAGTTTTTACTCTGTGTGTGTGTGTGTGTGTGTGTGTGTGTGTGTGTGTGTGTGTGTATTTGTTTGAGTCAGTATGTGTAGATCCCAGGGATTGAACTCAAGTCTTGAGGCTTGGCATCAGGGACCTTTACCTGACCTGCAACCTCACTGGTCAAATTATGAGAATTTAAATAACCACTTAAGTAAAATAAGGAATAATTTGCAAAAGTTGTTTATTGCAAGAGTGCTGTGGATATCGCTCTGTATAAATAAAATGCTGATTGGCCAGTAGCCAGGCAGGAAGTATAGACGGGACAAAGAGAGAGGAGAATTCTGGGAAGTGGAAGGTTGAGTCAGGAGAGGCTACCAGACACTGCCATGAGTACCAACATGTAAGATACTGGTAAGCTACAAGCTATGTGGCGAGGTATAGATTTATAGAAATGGGTTAATTTAAGCTGTAAGAACTAGATAGCTAGAAGCCTGAGCCATTAGGCCAAACAGTTTAAATAATGTAAGGGTCTGTGTGTTTATTTTACAAGTGGACTGCAGGACTGCGGGGGGCTTAGCGGGACCTGGAGAGAAACTCTCCAGCTACACAAGAGTATTGGATGCAGACCAGAGGTTGAGTCTAAAATAACATAGAGTAATTAGGAAAAACAACAGGGTGCTTTCTTGACTTCCTACTTTTCCTTCTTGCCTTATTATGGCTCTCTCTCTCTCTCTCTCTCTCTCTCTCTCTGTGTTAATTTCATTATCTAACCACTGATTAACACAGCAATCATATGCCTTGAATTCTATGCATCCTCTCCTTTTAGTCCACTGGATTTTGTTACTCTAATTTCTTTTATAAATACTGCCATTTTTGGGGCCAGAAAAATGATCTGAAAACAAATTTGATACAGTCTTTATGAGTCATGAGTGTCACAGAGGCTAATATTAAATCTTCAGTACTTTGTGGGATTAAACTTATTGGAAGTGTTGTTGATATTTTTAAATAAAATTTAGCCTGAATTTTCTTAGTGTAAATAAGCCCCATTATTTTTCTTCTTTCAGAGCACCTTGATTTTACATAGCAATAACAAAAAAATTAAAACAATCAAGTCTTGCATAACATGTAAGATTTAATTATTCCCAATAAGAGTTGACAATAAAATACAGATCAGATAATTATATATGATATATATATATATATATATGCACATATATGCATTTATTAGTCTCAATTCAATTTTCCTGGTGTCTCAACTTACACAGTGTCTACAGATGAGATTCTAAGTGGATTCTATGAAGTCTTTTGCTGCCATCCTCACACTAAAATGTCATGTGTGTTGCCGATGGAACATGGATTGAGTACTCTGGGAAGAAAATAAGGGAGGCAGTTTCTGGCTTGTGGGGGAAGTAGGAACACAGTAAGCCCCTTTCCAAGGACAGAAATTTGTTATCTCTTATTGCCTTGGGTTCCTTGTTCTACAAGTCATCAGCTCTTCCCCTCTGTGTAGCTGTTGCTTTTATGCATATTCGATCGCGTAGAAGTAAACAGACTGAACTGAGCTTTATTTTACTCATTCTAGAATCACTTACCTAATACATTTATACATTTCTATACATAATTATATTCAAGTATTTCCCATGATCAATCTTATCTATATTTATAAAAGAATATGTAACCTAAGTTAACCTCTTTAATATTTGCCAGGTATTTCTACATAAATTCCGATGGTATAATCCTGTGTCTTTAGGGAATAAGCATATATTAATATTTTATACTCTTTAGGTAATTTTCAAGTTCATGATGAAATTAAATGCTAATGACTTTATTTATTGAAAATACATAGGTCAAAATTTACAATTTTGCATATGATGAGACTAATACCCAACAACGTTTAGCTGCTGGAATTAACTTATACTCAAGGATAAAGGAAAATGAAAATTCAAAATACATTTTCTTTTAATATACATATTTGCTTTCATATAGCAGTGGCATATATTGACAGGATGTAGGGTAACCTTTCAATGTATATTCAACATGTATTCAACAGATCTGTGTGATTTATAGGTCTCTCATCTTAAAAATATATTGTTTTGTGTGAGTTGGGAACACTTGAAATCCTCCCTATTAGCTATTGAAACTACTCCCTTCATTATCCCAGCCATGGTTTTCTTACTATTCCTTTACACTACTATGTTACAAGCATGTCCATTAACCTTCCAGGCACTATCCCTCTGCCCACTCACACTCTTTGCAGACTCTAGTAATCACTGTTCTCTATGAGATAAGCTTTTTTTTTTTAACCTTGTTTCAGTGAGACTCTCTTGTGTTTGTCTGTTTGGCTTATTTCACTCAATGTAATGTTCTTCAGTTCCATGTATTAGACTGCAAATGATAGACTTTGCACCTTTTAATGGCTGAAAATTAACTTTATAGTTTTGATCCCTTAAACTTGCATAACTAAAATGAGTGTTTCAACTTCTGATATGTGTGTGTTCTCAGGGTGGGAGGGAAAAGGCAGCTGGAATGTGGATGTGTTTGTGAGTCAATTGGATTGAAGAATGGCATAGAGAAAAAAAGCTGGACACATATGTAGTTTTAACCAAGTAGGCTCATTTAAGGGGATTTTCAGTGTAATTTTAATTTAATTTAAAAGAATAAAATGATCAATTTAATGAGGAAATTTAACTCAGCCACCAATCAAATGTATGTGTACATTTAGTCTATCAATACTCCATTAACAATGATATTTTGTAGTCTAATCATTGTGAAGCCTAAATCTTTTGTCATATACCTTATTTTTTAGCTACAATTATAATTATTGCCTCCTTACCCTCTTTTATGCATTTTGTCAATACCTTTATCAAAGCTCAATTTTTAGGGTTCCAATCAAGCCTCAGTTTATCATGTGGGTGTTAACAATATCTATCACCACTGCAATTTCTTTTGCAATGTGTGTATGCACACACATATGTATATGCTTCATCTCCTCTTATCTTTTCTAAAATCCAACATAGCCAATACCAAAAATAACTCCATTTCAAATAAAGAATTTACTCCTAGAAAGAGTTGATTCTGCTGAGAAATTCAAAAGAGTAAGATACCCTTGACTAGAAATTAGGTGGTCTGGATAGAGGCCAAATTGTCTTAAGCAGGCATTGGATTTGTGCTCAAGGAAAGAAAAATATGTTCATTCTTATTTTCATATATTTACCTATATTGATCATAAATTAACACATTTTTCATTGATACTATAATTTGATCATAATTTTTTTTGCAACTGATTCTGATTCTTCCCTCCATTTCTGGTAATGTGATATTTAAGTTGTGCTATACTTACCCAAAAAGAGATCAAAAGCTTATGTATTTAAAAAAAAGAACAAGAAATTGATCTCATTAAATCTTTTACACTTATAGTTTAAAATAAGTAAATGTTACTATGTCATCAGAAGCCATTTCATTGCTATGGTCTTTTATCAAATAACAGTTGTAGATTTTTTTCCTCTAGAACCAAAGATCTATCTAGTCTCAAGCTCTTGGATGTTTTAGTGTAAATTATGGTTTCCCTTTCATGGTGTGGCCTTTAAATATAAGAAAGTGATTGTTTATTCTTATAATGTTTGTGATCACATTGTACCAGTGTATCTTGCAGGCACGTCACTGTTGTTATTGGCAGGTTTTGTAGCTGGTTGATGTTGGTGATTTCTTTTCTCTTCTGCTAGTGTGTGAAGTAACTTGTGGCAGCATGACTATTATTCAGAAGGAATGTGGCTTCTAGTTCGGCACC
The DNA here is from genome assembly GCA_902168405.1 of Peromyscus aztecus. Classification (NCBI taxonomy): domain Eukaryota; kingdom Metazoa; phylum Chordata; class Mammalia; order Rodentia; family Cricetidae; genus Peromyscus; species Peromyscus aztecus. The sequence continues at coordinate 2,014 of CABHPQ010161875.1, read as the reverse complement.
AGTTCATTTTATCCATGTTTGTTGACATATCTACATTGTATCTTCACCAATTAAGGCTCACAATCATGTTATGTACAGTGATTAGTAGCCTTGGCAATAGCCTGTGATCTATTTTTGTATCCATTGTGGGGACAATGGTAGTGGGTTGGATTTGGAAAAAAATTAGGGGAAGGGGGAATATGATCAAAATACATTGTATGAAAATAATTTTAAATAAATATTTACAAGAAGAAAGAATTAAATGTTATTACTATAGTACTATAGATAGAGGAGGTCTTTATATCAGGAAAGTATGTTCATTAAGTTTGTAGTCAGCATGCTTGATCAAAATTTTCACATATGCTGTTAATATATTTTTGTTTTGTGCTATTTTACCTCTACTCCAAACAAATTGCTTGAGTTTAGAAACTGTTCTGTATGAAAAACAGATAGTGAGGATCACATATAGACAATATAGTCATGTGTATGTAAATATTTGTGAACATAGTCACATAATTCTTGGATTAACCAGTTGAGAGGTTTTAAAGCAACAATACTTAAGTAGCAATGAGTTCATCTAGTAGCTCTTTCTATGTGGAAAGGGCTGACCATTGCAATAGTACAAGAAATACATGCATATGAAAGAAATTGTACTGCAAGTTTATTCTATAATGACCCATGCTATTATAACTATGTTTTCTATGTAATTCATTGTTCAAGAGAAACTTCATATATATCCTCTTTGTTAGAAAAGAATTACATGTGTATAATATTAGAGTAACTGAAGAAGTTGACTAAATTGCTGAAGGATGCTAGTTGTTATTAGCCAGCAGCTTGTTGACCTCAATTAGTAGTACAGAATTTGTTAATGATTTAATTTAAACATACAAGTAGAGGTTTTGTGAGACTCTTTTTTTTTGTTTGTTTTATTTCATCCAGTGCAAAACACTCTTTTTTGGCTCTTAGTGATATATCAGTGTCAAGAGGATTAATTCAATCCAACCTTTATCATGCTGAACACTGGATTGCAGAAATTTTCATGTTTCCTCAATTAATTTATTTGCTTCAAAGAATATGTAAGTGCTTGGGAAGGTTGTGTGGTGTTCAAAATATGTAGTTCAAAAATTAAAACAACATTTTTTTTCAAAAATTATAGGATATAATAGAATATTTAAGTTATTTT